>VOPJ01007561.1:0-18849 GCA_014673585.1 Semibalanus balanoides
GTTTCAGTTCCCTCCTGACATACTCTGTGGTCGTGTTTCAGTTCCCTCCTGACATACTCTGTGGTCGTGTTTCAGTTTCCTCCTGACATACTCTGTGGTCGTGTTTCAGTTCCCTCCTGACATACTCTGTGGTCGTGTTTCAGTTCCTTTCTGACATACTCTGTGGTCGTGTTTCAGTTCCCTCCTGACATACTCCATGGTCGTGTTTCAGTTCCCTCCTGACATACTCTGTAGTCGTGTTTCAGTTCCCTTCTGAGTTCTGATATACTCTCTAGTCGTCTTTCAGTTCCCTCCTGACATACTCTTTGGTCGTGTTTCAGTTCCTCCTGACATACTTTGTTGGTCGTGTTTCAGTTCCCTCCTGACATACTCTGTGGTCGTCTTTCAGTTCCCTCCTGACATACTCCATGGTCGTGTTTCAGTTCCCTCCTGACATACTCTGTGGTCGTGTTTCAGTTCCCTCCTGACATAACTTCTGTGGTCGTGTTTCAGTTCCCTCGCTGACATACTCTGTGGTCGTGTTTCAGTTCCTCCTGACATACTCTGTGGTTGTGTTCAGTTCCCTCTGACATACTCTGTGGTCGTGTTTCAGTTCTCCCTGACAATACTCTGTGGTCCGTGTTTCAGTTCCTCCTGACATAACTCTGTGGTCGTGTTTCAAGTTTCCTCCTGACATACTCCTATGGTCGTGTTTACAGTTTCCTCTGACATACCTCTATGGTCGTGTTTCAGTTCCCTCTTGACATTACTCTGTGGTCGTGTTTCAAGTTCCCCTCCCCTGAACGAAACTCTGTGGTGTGTTTCAGTTCTCCTGACATACTCAGTGGTGGTGTTTCAGTTCCTCCTGACATACTTTGTGGTCGTGTTTCAGTTCCCTCCTGACATACTCCTGTGGTCGTGGTTAGTTCCTCCTGATATATCTCTGTGGTCGTGTTTTCAGTTCTTCTGACTTACTTCTGGGTCCATGTTTCAGTTCCCTCCTGACATACTTGTGGTCGTGTTTCAGCTCCTCCCAGTGAACTGAAGGTGTCCGTGTTTCAGTTCCTCCCAGTGAACTGAAGGTGTCGTGTTTCAGTTCCTCCCAGTGAACTGAAGGTGTCCGTGTTTCAGTTCCGCCCAGTGAACTGGAGATGTTCGTGTTTCAGTTCCTCCCAGTGAACTGGATGTGTCTGTTTAAGTTCCTCCCAGTGAACTGAAGGTGTCCGTGTTTCAGTTCCTCCCAGTGAACTGGAGGTGTCCGTGTTTCAGTTCCCTCCTGACATACTCCATGGTCGTGTTTCAGTTCCCTCCTGACATACTCTGTGGTCGTGTTTCAGTTCCTCCTGAACATACTCTATGGTCCGTGTTTCAAGTTTCCCTCCTTCGACATACTCCCTATGGTCGTGTTTCAGTTCCTCTTGACATACTCTGTGGTCGTGTTTCAGTCCCCTGACAAACGCTGCTGGTCGTGTCGTCCCTCCTGACATACTCATGGTGGTGTTTCAGTTCCCCCTACATACTTTGTGGTCGTGTTTCCAACGTTCCTCCTGACATACTCTGTGGTCGTGTTTCAGTTCTCCCTGAATACTCTGTGGTCGTGTTTCAGTCTCCTTCCTGACTTACTCTGTGGTCATGTTTCAGTCCCTCCTGACAATACTCTGGTGGTCGTGTTTTCAAGTTCCCCTCCTGACATACTCTGTTGGTCGTGTTCAGTTCCCTCTGAATACTCTGGTGGTCGTGTTTTCAGTTCCGTCCTGACATACTCTGTGGTCCGTGTTTCAAGTTCGCCTCCTGCATTACTCTGTGGTCGTGTTTTCAGTCCTCCTGATATAACTCCGTGGTCGTGTTTCAGTTCCCCTCCTGACATAACTCTGTGGTCGTGTTTCAGTTCCCTCCTGAGAGTACTTGTGGTCGTGTTTTCCAGTTCCGCTCCCTGACATACTCTGTGGTCGTGTTTCAGTTCCCTCCTGACATACTCTGTGGTCGTGTTTCAGTTTTGTCCACTCGTACGTCTGGCTGGAGTCGCTGCTCGGCATTCACGGCGTGTTCTGGGTGCTGGCCGCTATGAACATTGTTCAAATCGTGTTCGCCCAGCTGTGTCTTCCTGAGACACGCGGACTCACCCTGGAGCAGATCCAGGCCAGGTACGCTCTACTTAGTTTAGCTCCAGGGTAGGTGTGGTCTCCTTGGAAGAGATTATTACAATGTATGATCTTCATGCAGAAAATCTAGACCAGGTGTTGTTCACTTTTTCACTCTGGAACTTTATCTGGAACTGTTATGTATGTTTACCCTGGAACAGATCAAGGATTGGTATTATTATGCCTAGAGCAAATCCAGGCCAGGTACGCTTTTCTTGGAGCATACCTGGCCAGTCAAAGAGTACGGTATAGTCTTTGACTGAAGCATATCCGGGATCCAGGACTGGTATGTTCTTCCTGGAGCAGATCCAGGCCGGGTATGCTCTCTCTCTGGAGCATATCAAGGCAGATCAGTCATGTTTTTTCCGGTGCAGATTAGTGCAGATCAGGTATGCTCTCCCAGGAGCAGATCCAAACTAGGTATATTTTTCCTTGGGAAAATCCAGGATGTTTTTTTTTCTGAAGCAGATCCAGATCAGGCATAACATTGCTCTATTAAATGTTATTTTTTTGCCTATAATAGCCGTTTTCACGAAGGACTTATTTGTACTTGGTAGTACCCGGTAGTACCCGGTAGTACCCGGTAGTTTCCGGTAGTACCCGGTAATTTTTCGTGCGTTTCGGGTAATTGAGTCTAGGAACACGGCTTTTCTTATATATTTTTGGAATCAATTGAAACTTTATTAATTCATGTACAATTATTTGCTCTTACAATGTGCAATTTCCCGTTGGTTTTCTTTGTATACCTAAACAAGTTCATGAACACATATCACTGGGTTCTACCGGGCCGGCAGTACCCGGTGATATTTGTTCATGAATTTGATTATGCAAAGAAAACTAACGGGAAATTTCATATTGTAAAAGCAGATATATATTTTTTTTTATAAATTTAGTCCGAATGTTTTGATGGGATGGATTCCCGAGATCAGGACCCACGCTAAGCTAAGCTTGTTGCGCAGGCCCTAACCCCACCATCCGATCACGCAATTCTAGTCACCGTCAAAATTTAGAGACGAAAGTTGAACGTCCCCTGACGACTGTGGACGGTCCGCCCGGCTCGCTGGCTTCATCTGACCTTTGACGCCGCCGCTGCCACCAGCCGCGGGTCATCCCCGCCAGAAGCAAACAGCGAGCGCCGGAGCGGCTCGAACCCATCTTGCCAGGGTGGGTCAGATCTGTAGTCCAGCGCTCTCCCGACTGAGCTACACGGGGGATAAATGTACATGAATTCATCAAGTAGCAATTGATATAACTGGGAAAAGCCGTGTTCCTAGACTCAATTACCCAAAACGCACGAAATATTACTACCGGGTAAAAATACATATTTCGTGGAAACTGCTAATATATGTAAACCGTTGCATGGGACAACTACTCATCAAAAGCCACTGACGGATATGTACCTATTTTCCGTGCAGGTATTTCGAAGACACTCCGGAAGAAAACAACGGGGAAGCAGAAAAGGCGCTGGAGAAGAAACGGCAGTCATTGCAGGAAAATGCATTGTAGTGTACAGAGACATTGGCTAAATTAGTACAATACAAGGTCGCCGGATAAGATCGTGACAGCAGACGATTTTCTCCATTGCCATAAATGATAAAACGCACCCATTTGTTTCGAGTTGTTCCTATCATTAGACCACGTGAATCCTCGCTTACTACCGACGTACACCAAATGCGATGCATGCCCAAGTAGTTTTGCACAAAGTCAGCATGTTTCTCACGTGAGTACTGTTGAGCGAAAATGGCTGGTAGCGATGCTCGGCTTGAGGTGTTCGACTTCTTCAATAGTCTTGGGGAGTCATGTCATGTCTGCTTTGGAGTCTGCTTTGGACTAGTGACCACTTTGGAGTCTGCTTTGGAATCATGTCTGTGGTAGCTGCTCTAGTTTCCAGTAGGCATCGCATTGTAATGCAAATATTGCTTGGAGGAAGCAACACTGCTATATCAATATATAATCCGAACTGAGCGAGTTGTAACCGAGTTGCCATAAGTAACTTTTGTCTGTTTGTTCGCCTTGAGCCCCGTGTGTTCGCCTTGAACCTGAGAGGTCAGATCCGTGAGCAGTGAGTGGCTCGCCCCGGCTGTTGGATGTAATGATGACGAGCTCCAGTAGCGGTACTATTGGCTCGCTCCGGCTGTTGGATGTAATGATAACGAGCTCCAGCAGCGGTACTATTGGCTCGCTCCGGACTGTTGGATGTTATGATGACGAGCTCCAGCAGCGGTACTATGAATCATGTATGTGGTGGCGAGATAAGCTGTGATTCAAAGGCCCGTGTCGAGAATAAAGGCGAAAAGAGGGCAATGATTGGCAAGTTTGTATGTGTGAGCTAGCATAGGAGACGAAGGACACAAGCATCATTATCATCGCTATACCACAGCTAATAAAACAGCGCTCTTTTGAGGTTCCTAGTACAATAAAAAGAACACAAAGAAAAATGCAAGAAAGTGCGTCTCGGGCCTATCCGATATGCAATATGCACCCCAATATAATATGCACGACTGCTCGCAGCTCTTTGGTAAACGCAGCTAGCACTCATTCGGCTCCAGCTATTTTTCTCTACCTGTAATGAACACCTATATCAGTAGGACGGAGCCCGAGAGATGAAGACAAAACGCAATATTATCCTATATCAGTAGACGTGAGCCCGAGAGATGAAAGATCAAAACGCAATATTATCCATATAGTAGGACGGAGCTCGAGAAGATGAAGACAAAACGCGCAATATTATCTATATCATAGGACGGAGCAGAGAGATGAAGACAAAACGCAATATTATCCTATATCAGTAGGACGGAGCCCGAGAGATGAAGACAAAACGCGCAATATTATCCTATATCAGTAGGACGGAGCCCGAGAGATGAAGACAAAACGCAATATTATCGTTATTAGACCTTTACACCAACGCGCCTACTGTCATTTATAGACAGGCCGCGTAGGAAAGTCCCATTTATCGCAACATTTTGATGCAATAAATAGTTTATTGTCAATAATTGTAAGGCAATGCAACATCATTTGCTACAATAATTATTTCAACGCTAGAACTCAGTGAGATCAGTCTGAAAAAGCGACTTCCGGTGATGTCACAATAAGCCCTTGTTCGTTATAAATTGGCACATACACATCATTTGCACATAATGAAAGTACATCAATTTTATATTATAAGCTGCCACATTGGAATTACTTTGGGCCGTCCATTACTCACGTTACGCAAAAAGGGATGGAGGGAGGGGAATCTTTGCCCGACGAAATGTCACATAGGGAAGGAGGGTTGATGCCACTGTAACGTTACGCTTTAGTAGAAGCTTTGAACAACCGACCATATGGCGTGTCAAACGCGGTCTTCGGCGGGCAGTTGGTCCAATCTCCTGATTCAATAGAATGGCACTTTACTTAACAGATATTAGTTTTCTATTCGAGTAAAATATACTGATCGTAATTATGCATGATGTATTTAGGCTAACAAGTATATATGGAGTAACATGAGGATTTGGCAACATTTTGATTTGACTAAAAATGGGTGCCAATATGTTCTGTCAATGAGCATCTGTAGCGCGTTTTACATGTTATGCCACGGATTTTGGCATTTCAGCGCTAAACGCGGGCACAATTCGAAGGAGGCCACGGGACTTAGATATATATATGTTTTTTTCGGTAATAGTTTTCCATTATTCGAATGGAAATATGCGCTAGGTGCCGCTCAGAGTACCAGTTTTCCGCGGATTAAACGTAAAACTAGGAGGAACATGTCGGATATCATCAAAAAGAGGCAACTTCAAGATAGAACCGTGAAAGCAGCAGCGGTTGATTTCAAAATTTTTTTTCTTTCTGATTCCAGAGAACAATTTTTATAGCTTACGTTAATGTTGTACAATCAGCTGATTGACATAGAACGGAAAAAAAAAATATTACATTCCCTATCCTTAATTGGGCGGTCGCCGCCGGGGGCGGCCGGCCGCGCCGGTCCCGCATAAGACGCGTTTGAGCTCACGTGATATGGATTATTCTTAGCATGGCAGCATAAGCTGTTGTACACATTCGCTATATAAAATCATGATCAATAATGCAATAAGTTCGTCTATATATAAAACTGACGGCTTCGCCTCAGAAATATATTTGATGTACGGGGAAGTTGGAAGAGTGAAGATGTCTGACTTCTCGAGACAAGATCATTGTAAAAAATACGTAATCATCTGAGCGCACAATTATTGCCATGGTCTTGAGAAGTAGTAATTGCTTGTCGTTCATAATGCATTAATGAGGCAGATAATTAAATAACCTATGCTATGAATATGCAAAGTTTCCCAATATATTATTGGCAAAATATATATTAAAATTATTTAAATTATATTAAATAAATTCATATTTGATGAAAACATTTTTCATGATCAGTGAGCATAAGGTTATTTATTTCTTTCTCATATACTTATCATGTCTCAAATACGTCCATGCGACATCAGAAACTGAATAATGCATTACCGTTTACTTTATAATGTAATAATTACCCTATCCCGCGGCGCGCCAGAATTACGTTAACCTGCGGGGGGAGAATCGCCCCCAGAGATCGTCAGAACGCTCGCGCGATTTCGATGACAAACACCATTCGATCGTCGTGAGAATTTTCTTTTTGGACAGAATTTGTTCTTTGCGTAAAAATTGGGGCAGGGTGGCAAAAAATCTCGAAATTAGGGTGTTTTTTGAAAGGTCTGTGGCCATGTGATTGACTGATTTCATGCAAAAAACGTTTTTGAATTTCAATTGTCATGTTCTTCAATGTTGTGAAGTTGACATAGTAAAAAAACGAAAAAGTAATAGGCGCGACTCAAGGTATAAAAAATGGGGAGAATTTTGGATGAAAAATATGTGCTTATTTACTAGTGTTTGGGTACGTGGCACGTCACATGTGGGCTTTGTTTTACTTTGTTAAATGTAACAAATTGTGCATAGGCAATTCAGGTTAAAAAAGGTGGGGCCCCATGTGGCGGAACGCCTTCTATCATCAATGCTTATTTGAAGTTGGCCTAAATTGCAGAATATCGCCTCCATTCGGGATCGTTAGCCAAGGGGGGGCACGGGGCCATGGCTCCTGCAATGCGAAATAAAATTCAATACTAGATAGAATGAGATTCCTCGTGAAAGACCCGACCCTACCCCCCCCGTACAGCATACGGCTGAGGCAAAAGTGATTTCACACTAGATAGAATGAGATTTTAGAGCAAAATGGGATTTTTTCGTGACGTGCCCTGAGAAAAATCCTGGCTACGTGCTGCTCCATTTGTTATGTACTGGTGCGCTCTGCCAAAATTTGTATAAGTCCAATTATGTAGATTGATGTAAAAGCATCGACTTAGTTTCTGAGTTTTTTTATTCAAACCGCAAACTACGAAGGAAGTATGGCGTACCTGCATTCGAAGGACCTCCCAAAAACATGACCCTGGAGCCGCCTCTGCTGGGCCGATTTTTTTCAAAATTTTCACAGAAATTGCGTCATTCATATTTAGCAAAAGTCCGAAAGTTTCAAGACGATAGACGAAACGGTTCAGAAGCGGCGGGCGAAACACTACCGGGGGGGGGGCAGAATCTGCCCCCCGCAGGGAATAGGGTTAATAATGCATTGATGTCAGACTTCCAATGGTCCATCCGTCGGTAGGACCGAAGTCAGCGACATCTTTCAGCCAGGGACGTAGCCCTAGCCACACGAGGGGGGACCGGGGGCTATGCCTCCCCTTGAGCAAAACAAATTTACACTAGATAGAATGGAATTATCTGACAAACCGACCCTATAATATTCTCCCCTGTCAACAACATATGGCTGAGGAGCGAGATTGGATGTTTTCATCGACGTATCCCCCCCCCCCTGAGAAAATCCTGGCTACGTGCCTGTTTTCAGACGACTGGTGTCGGTACAACCGTAGGCAGAGGTCCATGACCTGTCTTCTTATGTATTTTCCTTCTGAGATCTTTGCCATTTTTTAAGTACATTTGCTGCACTGGAACGGAAAGCACCCATGGGTGCTTTCCGTTCCAGTGAGCTTTATCAGCATATCAATTTTGTATTGGCTCGCTCAATGTTTATAGGCAGCAGACAACCATATGTTCAAGGGGTGTTAACACCCTGGCTGTTGAATTTATTTTGCCCCTCTGAACCGAACCCTCGCCAGTGTAGGGCAAGATCACTGCGTGACCTTGTAGGGGGAGGGGTTGGTACGACCCCCCTTGGTGTTTGGCCCCTGATTGAGCTAGACCTTCGATTAAAAACGAGCGTGCTGCTTGTAACGAGAGGAAGCCATCAACATCTGATTTTAAGGTCCTGGGTTATTGGGTGACCTCTGAGGTCATGTCAATACCTAATAACAAGTGGGAACTTATCGATCTAAAATCGTAAAAGAATATCTTAGAATGCTAAATAGACGCCAAATTTGAAATCAGCATAACAACATGACCTAAAAACTGCCAAATTAAAAAGGTCATGTCAGGTCATCTGAGGTCAGTGACCTCCGTTGACCTTTGGAAGTGCATGACTCCAGTGGAATATATATTCAATTAAAATGTATCCCAGAATCGAAATAAGCGTAACAAACTGCACTAGAAACGGACAGAAGACGAAAAAAGACATTTGAGGTCATCGGAGGTCAGTGACCACGGTTGACCTCTGAAAAGGTCATTCGAGGTCACAATGTCTGCAGAAGCCCCAACTGTCACCTAGAAACACTTTTGCATATTCTCCCGAACAACAAACAATCGGAAACGCCAGTTTCGCCAAACACGACCTTGAGAAACAGGTCAGAGGTCATGGGTCATACCGGTTGGAAGTTCAAAATTTTATAAGCATTTGTCAAAATGATGTTAAGTATGGTAGATACTGAAAGTTTCATTGCGATCGGTTGATATTTACGCGAGTTATTCTGGAAAAACCGAGGGGGTGGCATCCACCCCTACACTGGCGAGGGTTAAGGTCAGGTACGTAGCCAAGGAAATGAGGGGGGCGGCGGATGCTGCATCATCCCCCTGGAGGCCTGGCGGGCCCTTTTCGGCGCGCGCAGCGCACCGAAAATGGTCGACGGACCGCACGAAGCGTGATACCATGTGGTTGCTAAGAGTCGGAAGACTTCGCGAAGCGTGGCGTGGTCTTTCGAGAGCTTAAATCACTTCAGAGGTTCTTTAGGAGCACCAGGGCCTCCTAAAGCCACCAGGGCCAGGGCCTCTCTAATAACCCAGAGGGCCATTGGACGTTCAACAGAACCCTGTACATGTCAGAGGGGCTCCTGGACAAGCCGAAAGGGCCTGAGCAAGGTAGAGGGCCCTGAACACGTCGAATGAGCACTAAAGACAGGGGCCCTGGTGAGAGGTGGAGGCATGAGCATGTCGGCAGCAACAAAGCAGCCAATGCAGCCCTTCTAGTATTAAGGGTCCCTGAGCAAGCTGGAGGCCCTAAGAGGGGGGGGGGGGTGGACTTAACCCGCGCCCTGGTGGCCGGTAGGCCTTCAAGACAATTTGGTCATGGTGGGCGGGTCAAAATGACCCCCTCTAACTCGAAAACGAAAAAAGATAGAAAGATGCAGAAAAAAAAAACTTTCGAAAGATCTCAACAAAGATTCAAAGCTACCCACACCATTTTTAACTAAGGTCAATATTTAGGTTGCTAGAGGTCATCAAAGGTCAAATTTCACAGTTTTTGTACTTCGCTTCTAATAACCCCCGTGTATCTCGTGAACTATGATAGCTAGGAACAATCAATAAAAAATCGAAAGTTCATCAAAAATTCAATCGCACCACATGTCCTCAAAATTGAGCTCAGATCAATAGTCTAAGCTCCAGAGGTCATGAAGGTCATAATTACAGTTTTGTGTTTAATTTGTTTTCCCGAATAACTTCTTATCTAAAAATGATAGAGCAATTGTTTTAACACCATCGTGTTTTTCTCATCGAGGCGCTTTGAAACATGTACTTGGTGACCTGGTAAGGTCATTTTTTAAATTTGACCTCAGTTCAAGGCCACTTAGTGACCCAGGTAGGTCACAGTGCATATGGGGCGTCGCGGCCAGACGAGGCAAACACAAAGGTGTCAACCGATTGTCTTTATCTCTTTTCTATCAATAGTTATTAGCAAAACATTGCTGATGACCTTAGATGACCTCAGATGACCTTGTAGAGATCACTGAGCAACAATTGCACCTTGATCATCCAGAATGAGCTAAAATAACATGATTCGGAAAGAATCTGCCTGATCCAATGTATATTTCCTGAATAGGAAGCATTTGTTTATTTTCCCGTTCACTTATATTGGGAGGTCAGGAAATTGACCTGACCTTAGGTCACCGATGCAAAAATCTGAGATAAAAAGATTGTAGGTACTTATAATCTTATGAAATCCTGCAAGTTTCAAATCTTTCGGATAAAAACTGTGCCTTTGGCACGATCACAAGCATTTAGAAAGGCAAGGTCACTTGAAGTGACTTGGTGACCTGACCTGGGATGACCTGAAGTCAAATTTTTGTCAATGTATGGGAAATTTATGTTCAAACAGCTGTACAAAATTTTGCGGCGCTGCGCGCCGCCGTTTTTTTTCCCTGAAAAACTCAGGGGGGTCAAAATAACCCCTCACCAGGGCGAAGGTTAAGCACATTGAGGCTATCAAGCGCCCCTTGGGAAGTTCACAGGGCCCCTGTGCAGGTCAGAGGGGCCCCTGACCAGACAGAAATGGCCCCTGGGCGGGTAAGACGGACCCCTGTACATGCCGAATGGGCACCTATACAGCACGGAGGGGCCCCACAGCAGGTCGAAGAGGGCCCTCTGAATGTTAACAAGGCAACAAAACAGATCGCACAGTCCCTTACTGGGTCGGAAGAGCCCCTAAGAAGGCTGGGGGGCCCTTTTGGACAGACCAGAGGCTCCTTGGAAAGTTCAAAGGGCCCCTGTGCATGTCAGAGGGGTCCCTGACCAGACCGAAAGGGCTCCTGAGCAAGTCAGAGGGGTCCTGATTTTTTCGACTGGGCCTCTTTCTAGCACAGAGGTACCCCTGGGCAGGTCAGAGGGCCCTGAGCATGTCGGCAGGGAAAAAAGTCAGCCAGTGCAGTACGTGGCCAGCTCGGAAGGGCCCCTGAGTAGACTGGAGGGTTCCTGGACAGACCAGAGGGCGCCTGGAAAGTTTAAAGGTTCTCTGTGCAGATCGTATGGGCCCTGATAGACCAAAAGGGCGCTTGGGCGGCTAAGAAAGACCCCTGACCATGCCAAATTGACCAAATTGGCAAATCCTGGCTACATGTCTGGTTCATGGGCTTCTCTGAGTGTCACGGTCCAATATAGCTCATCAAAAGTTGAAAGAAGGGCCTAAAAAACAAAGTTGCCGAAATTCGTAGTTTTCCATATCCAGGATTTTGGTGGATGGGCACTTTCAACACTCGGGAAGGGCCCTTTCGAGCCCCCCCCCCCTGGACGAAATCCTAGCTACGTGCCTGCTTGTGGTCGGCGACCCCAATGGTCACTCGGCGCTGAACCGCCCACGTGACCTGCGAGAAGCAAGTCAGTGTTACCGTACGTCTGACCTGTAGAGGTGGCACATTTTTTGGAGAGGCCCAAGTGACGGCACGTAGCACGTGCCACTTGGCACCGATCGACCGGCAACCGGTACCATCATCTGTCCGCCGTTTTGACGCACCGAACAGTTCCACCCGTGTCGAAAACGGCTCGGTCGTTTGGGCTCCACGCGCCAAAATGCACCGCCGAACACAGTACAGACATGTCGAATCAAGGACAATGTCGAATTATTCACCATTGATCAAATTTGATATTTAACTCTCGCATGTGTAGGGGTGGAATGTGTGTGTGTGTGAGTGAGGGGGGGGGGGTGGATGCTACTCTTCCCCATTTTTCAGGAATAACTCGCGTAGCTATCAACTGATGGCGATGAAACTATCAGTTCCCTACTTTTGAATGACTTGACACATACTCTCAAAATTTAAAATTAGATCCCTCATGACCAATGACTTTTGACCTGTTTCTCAAGATCATGCCAGGCGCAACTTGAGTCCCGCATCGATGCTTGAACTAGTAAAGCTTTCGAGTGTTTGCTATTTAGGAACATATGCACAAGTGTTACCAGCTGACATTTTTTTACCAAGATCCTGATCTTGGTCCTTAGTTGACCTTTTCAGAGGTCAACCAAGATCAACTACCTCCGATGATCTGATATTACCTATGTTTTGCTTTTTGCTGTTTCTTGGGTATTTTGTTACGCTGATTTCAAATTTAACGTCCATTTAGTGTTATTATATGTTCCACTGGAGTCATGCACTCTCACAGTTTTACCGTGGTCACTGACCTTGGATGACCTTAGACGACCTTTTTGCATTTTTGTAATATATATGAACTTTTGTGATACTGATTTCAAATTTGGCATTCATTTGGCATATTTTGCATAATGATATGCACATCCACGATTCTAGCTTGATTAAATTCCATCTATACGCATTTACGATGTGTTTGACATCAGGTAATTTACGTGACCTCAGATGTAACCTTATGACCCAGGACCTTTACATCGGATATCAGCGGCTTTATCTCGTGACTCGTACCAACCAACACGCTCGTTCTTTTATCAAAGCTCTTGCTCAAATAGGGACGAAACGCCAGGGGGTTATATGCCCTACCTGTAGGGTGCGTCAATCCCGACAAAAGTTGCAAATATTTTGGTTTTCGCACTTTTCCTCATGATTTTGACCATGCAGATTGCAACCATGCCACTCGTTTTCATGTCAGACTTTCGGATACCCGGACTAATTTCATTTGAAAATTAAGATAGTTTTTTGCCATTAGCGACTATAATTAATGGCAGCCGGTATAAAGCAAAATGCCTTCTTATGGCGACACCAAATTCGATTGAACAGTTACTATAATTGTATTTGTGCACAGTCATCACCTGGGCAGCATTGCAGAGCTACTCAATTATTATGTTGTCATGGATAGCTGAGAAGTGACTAGTCGCTTAATCCTATTTCATACATATTCCTCGATATTTTACATTACATTTCGTTCGGGTCGCTTTGGGCAAACACGAAAGAACAACTCCAGTACTGCTGTTTTTTTCACTTCTTGTTCAGAGTAGCCTGTGAGCGTTACTGTATTTTTGCGACTGCTCTCAACCCCTTGAAGGAGCCACTCACGCCTCTTCTCATTCTTTGTGAGTATCTTGAAGTAGTCATTGATCAGTTTAACCCCGCGCTCAGCATACATCGTTGGTAGTCTTTACAGTCACGGCAAAGTCCCTCGCCTTGGTAAAGTCCGCGCAGTCGGCCCACTCCGCCGGCGGGAGCTGCAGCCAGCTGCAGCCTAGAATGTCGAAAAACATGTAACTCCGCTCTGCCACCAGGTCCGACAGCTGGGTTCTCCCCAGATCACCTGAGGGAAGACAGGCGGCTGTGCCTGGTGCGGCTGGGCCGGTGGCGGGAAGCTACGCAGCTTCTCGGCCAGCTAATCCTTCTCCTCGGCCCCCAGGCGGTCGGAAAATAGCGTGAGCGGCACCACCTGCTCCAGAAACCAACCATGCCGACTCAGCTTCTCCAGCGCCGTATTTGCCAGTAAAGCATTCTCTCTGATCTGCAATGGCGCAACTAAGTTTGTGTACGTTTCCAGGGACGCAGGAAGTATGTTCAAGTTGGGGGGGGGGCAGGATTTGTAGCCTGTCAAGCGATACCCACACGGAAATCCTGCCTCTAACTTCAGAATTCTGCCCCATTTGAACCACTTAGTCACTTTTGGTCGTATGGTATACCTATTTACGCCACTAACTCGGTCCACTACAGTATTTGGCTGCCTGTAATTCTTACTGACAATAGACTCGGCTATCATACTGCTATAACCGGATTTTTTCTGAAATTGTATTGATGACAAAATTAAAAAAATTATATTCTTTCATATTTTTAGAAATTCTCAGATGCTTAAAACATGAATACATGTCATAGAAACATGTCACGATAACGCAATATGACGAAACATTTACCAGATTTGACCGTGTTTAAAAATTTGAAGTTTGATACCCATTTAAAACTGACTGACGAATTATGACCTTCCAAAGACCAAAATCGACCACTTTCGACGCATTACGCCTAAAACGTGGATATACAAGCATTTGCGTTTTGCTTACCTATAACCTACTTGAGTTATGGAAACTGATATCGCTTTAACTTTTTGTTCCGCGCTCTTAGACGCACAATGATACGATAATCATGTAATACAACGCCTAATGACCGTAAATCATGCAGGTTGACCTCTTATGATCTCGGATGATCTATTGACCTGATTTTAATTTCCATCAGTTTGAGTCTTAGCGTGATAGCTTATACCAAGTTAAGCAAGATACTTAAAGTGTCGGATACCATTAAATCAAAGAGTCTTGGTACGATTTTGGGACTGCTTAGGTTGCCTTTATGGCGTGATCTTAACCACCGCGCCCGTTGCCGGTCTTTGGCGCCACCTTTCGCTGTGCCAGGGGAAGGGAAACACCATTCAAAAAACTAGTCAAAAAGGTATTTTTGGAAACTATTACCGGGTCATTTATTTAACATGACAATATGAGGTCAACCCAGAGGTTCATCATAAGGTCAGATTTTCGCACTTTCAGGGCTTTGCCTCCACAATGCCCCCAATATCTACGCGAAACTACATGATATCTCTAGGCACCAAAACAAAACAGCGATTTGACAAGCTCTTGAAAAATCGCAAATCGCCAACGTGTCCTCCAATTTTAATTAGCTCTAAGGAACAAACGGAAAAGCGATTGAAAGCTCCTGAAAAATTGCCAATCGCCAACGTGGTCCCCCCAATTTGGTATTTCAGCGTAAATAGCTTTAGGCTCATGAGCAGAGGTAAAAAAAACTGTCCAGAGTGCTACTCCCTACTAATTCCGAACCGGCAATTTTGCTTACTCCCCCCTCCCCCACACTGTATTACGTACATTGAGACCTTTAAAGACTGTCGTCGTTAGACGCCAAACGTTTTCCACACCGCCTTCGCAAATGTTTCTATGCTCCGGCACATTACCGCTGCTGCAAACTAACCGTCTACTGACTTCAATATGCGTTGCACATGTATTATTATACAAGTAGACCAAAGCCAAAGTGGACAGGAGACCAGGGGCTAGAGGTCCAAATCGACGCTTATGTGGCGCCATACCGGAGGTAAAACAAATCAGAAATGCCACAATCACAAAATAGCAACCTCATAGGAGCGGATCCAATTATATAAGTAAACATTAGCTTAAGCACGCACAAGCCAATCATATTAAACATTGCTACGCAATCACCCGACGCAATTGTGGGGAACAACAACCAAGGTTGCTATACAAGAGCGTGCGTGCAGTGACCTGGTCGCTCGGATATGCCGACTCAGTCTCGTGTATGTCCTAGCCTCACTATCTGAACACCGTGACCCGGGGGCACGGAGTTGTCTTATGCCTGGCTATGACGGTGCCCTCTATATCTCTATAGATATTTGAACCTTTGCGCAAAAAGTTGTTGTGGTACCGAGCCTGCACCGCACTGATGAGGTCATCCGCCTTGTTCACCGCGGGACCATTCCATCGGATCACCAACTCCTTGGCCGCATTTTTCGCTGGGTCGCTTGCGGGGTTCCCCATATATGTCCTCTATGACGCTTCCCATACTTTCTACGACCGACTCAGCGGGAGCTAGAAGCCAAGTTCTTGTGACCAGGTCTACGTATGGTCTCAGATCTGCATTGACCTTGCTTTCGCTTACCAGACCGAGGTAGAGTTTTTTGTCAGGACAGTTGTTCGGGCAAAGCCTCCCTCAGGTGTCGCCAGCTGCCCACCTATGGACTTGACGGGGCGCGTCAGCCGACTTGGGGGATCAGCTTTTGCCTCACCAAAGTTCTCCACCGCCGAGTTCTCACCATAAATCAAGCTGGACTGGTGACGCAAGTTCCTCACTCCGTTCAGCCTGCCTATGAGGCTGATGTCGTCCATGGCAAGGGCGAGCTGGTGATTCGCTGCGCCGACGTCTCGCCGCCTTGAGTGCTCGCCCCGCATTCGTCGCCGACACTTGCTCAGAAGGGTCTGCACGAAGTCAGAAACCTGACAAGCCTGGAAACAACATCCAGAAAAGTGTACGTCACGGCAATAGTTACCAAAGTTTCCAACAAGCCGAGAGCGTTTGCTTTTAAAAGGAAAAGACAGTTCTACCTCGGAACAAATCAAATATATATATAATTTTTGGTCTGCAAAACATCGGATTAAGGCATTTAGACTCTGACCAATATATTGATATTTTGGAGATTTCAACAAGTTTCTGTCTTGTACGACGCCTGGACGTCAAAAGTATCTGCCGGCAACTCCCCCACTGCCAGTTCCTCGTTCAACGGTCGGGCAGCTCCCGCCACCGCTGCGTGAAGGGGGGGGCGCAATGGTGGGACGATCAGATGTTGATGCAAAGGCCAGGGACTGGTGTACAATTTCATGGGATGTTTAAGTTCACAGCCCACAGATAAACTCATGCCCTAAAAATCATTAAAATGCGGCAAATCTCACTCGAATTTCCACAAAAAATTGGGGCTAGCAACTTAATGATCATGAATGATATAAAATAAAAGGAAATGTGGAAAAGGATACGCAAACATAATTCACGAAGGATAAGAATGTGTTTTAACCTGCCCAAACTTGATAGCAAATTGCGTCAGACCGGAAATTCGAAGACCCACCAGATCATGCTTGAGCGGAGTATGGACGTGCCAACGTTGGCCAGAGGTCTTTCATCGAGTCCAAGCCTCAGCGATTGGCCGAAGCATTTTTCCTCTAGCCTATGCATGAGAAGCCTCGGAAGACGACTTCCGCTTCCCACGGAGTTTTTGGAGGTCCTGTTGGACTTGGCTGCCACCCGCCAGCACAGAGTACACATCGTTGAGTGCGGCGACGCGCGTGGAGAACGCCAGACCTGTCGTAAAGATAATTACCGTATAAATATACATATGCCCAAAGTTGTTTTTCCCGTTTAAAAAGTAAGGCATTGGCCACAGAGTTGTAATTGAAATATGTTACTTTCGTTATTTTGAATCGTGACAAAATATCATATGGACATATCAAATATCAACTAATTACGAGCTTGAGGACTACATGTGCATGGCAACTCTATTCAACAAATTTATGGTCGATGTAAAGGAAACGCACATGACCTGACTGGATAGGAGCTGTCACACATTGGCTGACGGTCGAAAAGTACGATAGAATGTGCTTCGGGGATTCGCAGCGCCGAAACTCCGGGTTGTTACATGATCATACATTATATATAATCGTGCGTTTTACTAAACTAACCTTTAAGGTGTGCCAGATCGCGCTGCATATCCGCGTCTGACTTGCTGTGTCCCGAGTCGACTTGCTGAGTGAGCAGGGTGGTCATCAGGGTCTTGTTTTGCAGAAAGGTCTTGATGGTTTTTGCTGCATGAGCAGCAAACCTCGTCTCGGACCACAGCTTGGGACGGACGACCTTCACCTTTCTCTGCTCTCCAGCTGTCAGTAGACTTTCTATCCCTTGCCAGTGGTGTGCCTTTTTGGGACCCGGCACGGTCAGACACTCACCTTTCACCGGACCCACGGGTGCTCTTTGTCGTTCGGTCCTTGTATCCGCTAGCTCCAGTAAGATGACAACTGTCAGCTATCCCACAGCAGCAGGGACACACGGCGTAATGGTAGATGTCGTTCGAGTCGGCCGGGCGTCCATGATTATGCCTCAGCAGTTTTTGACCGGAACCATTAATTTCGTTCAATACTGTCCCGTCAGTACACAATGGCGGCGAGCTTGTCTGGGTGCGTCCACCACCCACCGCTGCTAGCGTAGACGCGATTTTCATTTGCCAGGCCTTTCTGCCATGTGTGGTCCTGGCACCCACTGGGCAACCGATCACAAATGACTGGATGATCTTCTCCACTGGTTGCGTGCCCATGGGTACTACAGCCAGAATAGCGGTGATATCCACCGTCCTTCTCGCGATGGTCACTTTGTCGACACAAAGCGAAACACATGGCTGTTTGACGATGAATTCAGCCAGCTTGATGTACATCATGCTGCTGACCTGTGTCCTCAGATTGGGGATGAACCCTGATGAGTGGTTGAGGTCTCCCATCGCCACTCTGTTCTTGTGCTGCAACACGACCAAATCCTCGAAGGTTGCGTTGAGACAGAGCCCTTTTTCAGGGGACGAACGGTACCCAGTCCGTCAGCAATGTCGAGATGCCAGTTGATTTTTGTCAAAACGACCCCGGGTCAGACGCGAGATCTGATCAGATCGTGCAGCATTCCGCGCATGGTGCATTCCATTGAAATGGTCCCGGATAGAAGTCCTCAGGGTCTTAAAACGTGTTGGCAGGGGCTGGTCTCTTGCGAATCTAGATCCCACGCTGAAGGCATACTGGAATATTCCCAAAGTTCTATCTCGCTTCTCCGTCGCCGACTGGTAGTTAGGAGCACACATCTTACAGAAGAGAACGTTTTCCTCTGGTAAAGACATCAGTTGCTCTTCCGTGGCTTCTACCAGCTGGTTCACGCTGCGTCCCGAACGAAAGAGCAGTTCACGGACTTCGTCAACATTAGAAGTACTGGGTGTTTGCTGTTTTTCCAGGAGCTTTAGAACCCTGTCAGTTTTCTCCTCATTTGATACTATTCTGTCCATGATCGATTTGAGCCACGACCTGGGCACATCGAAGCTTGGGCCGGAGGCCTGT
>VOPJ01007562.1:0-18845 GCA_014673585.1 Semibalanus balanoides
TTGCGCCCCTCGGCAACCGCGGCGCCCCCCTCTGGGTTTGGCGCCCCCTGGCAGTGGACCCCCCACTTTTGAGAAGGTAGCGACGCCCCTGACGGGTGGTCTTAGTCATTTTTTGTTGGGGGGGAATCCAAAAAAGTATTGCACAATTATGAAAACTCATCGAATTTTGCTTGTTTATGTATCAGTAACTGATTAAAAACAAACTTTCCTTTGTAAAATTTGTTTAGATTTCCTATTATCTCAAGAAACGAGGATTATAGCAGGTTCCAGTGCCAGTGTTAAATAACAATTTGAAAACTGCTGAAAAACTGGTTGAAGATACTGACCAATCGCGGACGCCAAACAACGTCAGGCTCGCTACACTTTCTCGTCAATGCAAATGGGAGAAACGTTCCGAACTATCCGCTTTCTCATCTGCACCGTGTTACAAGAACATTGACCCATCACACCACCATTCTGACGTAAATCGTCAATGACGTCATTTGACGTGTCGTGACGTCATCAGGCGGTCCATGTCAGCGCTGATGACACGAGCGCGGACACTGATCTGACAGGGGACACCGGCGATGTTCCATCTGAGTCGAGGTCCGTCGGCCGGGTCTTTAATTTCTTTGTTTGAATCATGGAACAGCTTAGTCGTCACATTCCGATAACTGCGGCAGCGACTGTCCGGGGGCGGGACAGTCAGGTCGGAAAAGTCACGGCCTGTGAAGAAAACGTCTGACGCTCACTGGTGAACTGTGACGCGTGACACGGGACATGTGACGCCCCTGATACGGGTCACGTGTCACGCTGGTGACGTGGATGGTGATAGGCGTTGGGTACGGCACCGCCAGGTATCTAACTAACTGTTTAAAGTGACACTGCCACCTTCCAAAAAGTTATCAAATGCACCCCGCTTGTGGTGCTAAATATGAAGTTATTGCTGCCGAACACGATTATGACATTTGTTTCTCACAAAGACTGATCAATTTTATGAAAAGTAAAGTTTTAATATTTGGGCTGATGACGTCACATCAAGGAATTTCTGGAAATATATAAGACCTTTACGCTGCTAAATGTATGGCTTATGTATGGCCAAATGCAAAACAAGTCGACTATCATCAACATTAAAGAGAATGTTTCACTTCTCTGAAAGTTGTCTAATGTACGCCGCTTGTGGTGCAAAATATGAAGTAATTGCTGCGGAACACGATTCTGAAATTGTTTCTCACAAAACAGATATTGCTCAAATTTCATGTGAAAACTAAGTTTTAGTGACTTGGACCTGATGACGTCATAATGAAAAGAATTTGGGAAATAGAGAAATACCTTCACTGCTGCAATATTATGACTAAAGTATTGGCTTAATGTAGCCAAATGTAAAACAAGTTACTTTCATCAACATTTGATAAAGAGAGATGACGACATCGGCTTTAAGAGGCGATACTAGCCGTTTTCACGATGGATATTTTGCGCGAAATGTTTCAAAACATTTTAAAATGTTTTTACATGTTTTAGTAGTAGCTGCTTTCACGTTGGACTGATTGACAAAAAATGTTTTAACCCTCGCCCTACGGGACCGTAGGGCGAGGGCTAAAACTTTTCTCGCAAATTAGTCCATCGTGGAGACGGCTACTGCTAAACTATTTTAAAACATTTTAAAATGTTTTAAAACATTTCGCGCAAAATAAGCCATCGTGAAAATGGCTACTAATACACTAGGGCCTTATTTTGTGCAGATGTCAAAACTAAACCAAATTTACTTTCGATGGACCTCTGTGGGTGTTTAAACTTCTGACACTACTTTAATTTCAAATGCAAATCGCAGCAAAATGGCCATTCTCAACTCAAATCTAATGTTAAGTGAAACATTCCCTTTAAGTAAAAGATGTGACATCATCGGCGAGAATCCCGTTCAAATAGCACTGGGGACTGGGGATGTTACAGATGTCAAAACCAAACTCAAATTTCTTTGCGATTCGACCTCGGTGGTTGTTTAACTTATACCATACATAATTGCAATGCCAAGCACTCAAAATGGCTATCTCAACTGAACTATAATGTTAAGGTGGCAGTAACCCTTTAACGAAAGTCTGTCGCTTTGTCTGTTCGTCCACACCATTTTTTCCTTCCAAATTTTATAAATAAGAAATGTTATGTAGTCTCGACACATTAGCATAGAATAGTATCTAAGAAACTCATTTTGCAGATCGCATGACAACTTGTGTGTGTGTGTGTGTGTGTGTGTGTGTGTGTGTGTGTTTGTGTGTGTGTGTATTAACGTGTTTCCTACATTTCCCACTATCAAATAGTTTGATAATGGGAAATGTACTTAACACAGACATTATCTAAACTTGTAGAAGGACAGTTTGATTCAGACCGTCCTCCTACAAGTTTAGATAATGTCTGTGTTTATAATTAAAAACACGACACGATTTCTCACCGATGATACCGCCTTCTGATAGGCGGAACTTCAACTACACGCAGCCAGCGAGGTACATTATGCAAATATGATGTAGGTGGCGCTGATGTGCGCATTAGCAAATATGCTATACCTATAGGAGACGCTGGTGTGCACATTAACCACAATTAGGGCGGTATATGTAAAACATGTAGCGGTTCGCACGGAATTAAAAAACTTACAAACCACGATCCCTTGACGGGTGGATACCTCGGTAGTATGACCAATAAAAACGTACAAAATGTAATCGTCCAGCGGAGCGGACGAGTTAGCACCAGTGATACCTACCCCACGGCAGATCAAAGCCCTGGCGACAGCCTAAATGGCGGGTCAGCATGGCACCGGGACGATAAATGTAAGGCAGCACAGAGCTAGAATAACAGTGATCCACATGAGCTTAACTTACATCTAATGATTAGTTGAATTTCGCGTGTTCCAGTTCCGAGCAGTTTACCATTCATGGTAAGGCAATAAAGTTCGAAATAAATGTATGTCTATGGGACGCTTGATGGCAATGACAGGTTGCGAATGACCACTTACACGGCTTGAGTGCTATCAAAAACCATCAGAGGTGGAATGTCTGATGGCTGATGCATGTTAGGATGACAAGTTAGGAGGAAACGCCTCGCAAAGCAAAAATATATTGCGACAGTAGGTATGAAAGCGATGCTACCATATTCCTGGCATCCTGTCATGCATCGCTCCCGTATCCCTTTGCCGGTACTGGAGTGTTTAGGTGCCTCTCCATCCCCGGTACTGGAGTGTTCAGGTACCTCTCCATCCCCGGTACTTGAGTGTTCAGGTACCTCTCCATCCCCGGTACTGGAGTGTTCAGGTACCTCTCCATCCCCGGTACTGGAGTGTTCAGTGTGTCCTGGCGTCTCCGGTACTGGGAGTGTCCAGGTGCCTCTCCGGTCTCCGGTACTGGAGTATTCAGGGTGTCTGGCGTCTTCGGTATGGAGTGTTCAGGTGCCTCTCCATCTCCGGTACTGGAGTGTTCAGGTGCCTCTCCGTCTCCGGTACTGGAGTGTTCAGGTGCCTCCTCCGTCTCGGTATGGAGTGTCTCAGGTGTCTGCGTCTCCGGGTACTGGAGTGTTCAGGTGCCTCTCCGTCTCCGTACTGGAAGTGTTCAGGTGCCTCTCGTCATCCGGACTGGAGTGTTCAGGTGTCTGGCGTCTTCGTACTGGAGTGTTAGGTGCCTCTCCGTCTCCGGGTACTGGAGTGTTCAGGTGTTGGCGTCTCCGGTACTGAGTGTTCAGGTGTCTGCGTCTTCCGGTACTGGAGGTGTTCAGGTGCCTCTCCGTCTCCGGTACTGAGGAGTGTTCAGGTCCTCTCCGTCTCCGGTAACTGGGAGTGTTCAGGTGCCCTCTCCGTCTCCGGTACTGGAGTGGTTCAAGGTGCCTCTCCGTTTCCGGTACTTGGAGTGTTCAGGTGCTCTCCATCCCGGTACTGGAGTGTTTCAGGTGCCTCTCCGTCTCCCGGTACTGGAGTGTTCAAGGTTGCCTCTCCGTCTCCGTACTGGGTGTTCAGGCGCCTCTCCATCCCCGGTACTGGAGTGGTTTCAGGTGCCTCTCCGTCTCCGGTATCTGGAGTGTTAGGTGTCTGGCCGTCTCCGGTACTAGGAGTGTTCAGGTGCCTCTCCTCTCCGGTACTGGGTGTTCAGGTGTCTCTCCATCGCCCGGTACTGAGTGTTCAGGTGTCTGGCGTCTCCGGTAAACTGGCGTGTTCAGGTGTCTCCGTCCCTCCGGTACTGGGAGTGTTCAGGTGTTCTGGTCTTCGGTACTGGAGTGTTCGGTGCCTCTCCGTCCCGGTATCGGAGTGTTCAGGTGTCTCTCCATCCCCGGTTACTGGAGTGTCAGTGTCTGGCGTCTTCGGTACTGGAGTGTTCAGGCGCCCTCTCCATCCCGGTACTGGAGTGTTCAGGATGCCTCTCCGTCTCCCGGTACTGGAGTGTTCCAGGTGTCTGGCGGTCTTCGGTACTAGGAGTGTTCAGGTTGCCTCTTCCGTTCCGGTAGCTGAGTTTTCAGTGTCCTCCATCCCGGTCTGGAGTGTTCAGGTGTCTGGCGTTCTTCGGTACTAGGAGTGTTTCAGGTGCCCTCTCTCGTCTCCGGTACTGGAGTGTTTCAGGTGGTCTGGGCGTCTCCGGTACTGGAGTGTTCAGGTGCCTCTCCGTCTCCGGTACTGGAGTGTTCAGGTGCCTCTGGCGTCTCCCGGTACTGGAGTGTTCAGGTGCCTCTCCGTCTCCGGTACTGGAGTGTTCAGGTGCCTCTCCGTCTCCGGTACTGGAGTGTTCAGGTTGTCCCTCTCCGTCTCCGGTACTGGAGTGGTTCAGGTGTCTGGCGTCTCCAGTACTGGGTGTTCAGGTGCCTCTTCCGTCTCCGGTACTGGAGTGTTCAGGTGCTTGGCGTCTTCGGTACTGGAGTGTTTCAGGTGCCTCTCCATCCCGGTACTGGAGTGTTTCAGGTGCCTCTCCGTTCTCCGGTACTGGAGTGGTTCAGGTGTGCTGGCGTCTCCGGTACTGGAGTGTTCAAGGTGGTCTGGCGCTTCGGTACTGGAGTGTTCAGGTGCCTCTCCGTCTCGTAAACTGGAGTGTTCAGGTGCCTCTCCGTCTCCGGTACTGGAGTGTTCAGTGTTGCCTCTTCCGTCTCCGGTACTGGACGTGTTTTCAGGTGCCTCTCCGTCTCCGGTACTGAGTGTTTCCAGTGCCCCTCTCCAATCCCCGGTAACTGGAGTGTTCAGGGTGCCTCTTCCGTCCTCCGGTACTGGAGTGTTCACGGTGCCTCTTCCGTCTCCGTACTGGGTGTTTCAGGTGTCTGGCGCTTGCGTGTACTGGAGTGTTCAGGTGCCTCTCCATCCCCTACTGGAGTGTTCAGGTGTCCTGGCGTCTGCCGGTACTGGATGTTCAGGTGCCTCTCCATCCCGTACTGGAGTGTTCAGTTGTGTCTGGCGTCTCCGGTCTGGAGTGTTTCAGGTGCCTTTCTCTCCGGTACTGGAGTGTTCGGTGCCTCTCCATCCCCGGTACTGGAGTTGTTCAGGTGTCTGCGTCTCCAGTACTGGAGTGTTCAGGTGCCTCTCCGTCTCCGGTACTGGAGTGTTCAGGTGCCTCTCCGTCTCCAGTACTGGAGTGTTCAGGTGCCTCTCCGTCTCCGGTACTGGAGTGTTCAGGTGTCTGGCGTCTCCAGTCTCCACGCCGGTCCTGCAGGTCTGCCGACGCATTAGATCCGAGGCCACAGAGAGGGGCGTGAGGCCGCAGAGAGGGGCGAGGGCGAGAGAGAGGACCACAAACTGGCCAGCCGGTCACGGATGCTCCGCGCCGCCGTGATAAGTGCGGTATTTCCGGTGGGGTCCGTAGAAGGCTGGCACTGGCAGGTCTCAGTAGCGTCACACGCTGCATCGATACAAACCCTGCCCCGAACCGAAGGTCGTCTCGTGGGCGGAGAGTACCAGTATAGGGGCGGACAGAGGGTGGCCCTACTACCCGATCAGAGTTGTCATGTGGTTCTCAGAGCGGTCACAAGCAGCGGTGTAGAAAGCGCGTGTTTTCTGCCGATAGTGGTGACAGTGGTGATTGCTGAGCGATAAAATGTGACACACAGACAGGTGGTTACCAGCTGCAGACATTGGTCAATGATGACCGTCAGACGGACGGCCGACAAACAGACTCTCCGGAGGCCGTGGTTAGAAGAGTAGACGCTGATTAAAACAGGTAGGTTGGTTCATAGTTTTGATTCTTTTTCGTTGCTTGTGGTGTACTCTTCGCCCGGTCGTCGATTATTTGCTAGCTCCAGAAAAATGCGGAATAAATTAAGAAATGTTGCTGGTGCTTACCCAAAACTGTGTTATTTGACTTCTTGACCTTATGCTGGAATGCATGATGTTGCAGTCGGCTAGAGGAGTACGATTCGCATGAGAGAATCTGAATAATTACAAACGTAAGTGAACCTCGAACCTTACGAATATTGTGCTACCAGCAGCATAGACAATGAACAGTAGGTAACTTGGGTCGTAATCTCTCTAATACGATATATTGTCGTTAATTAAACAAGATGAAACGTTTGTCGAAACATTAAATCAGCAAATATGAACTCGCCCAAAAGGTGGAGTTCCGAGAAAGCTACCTTAATGACGACAATAAAGAACTGTGTAGCACTCTTGATTACATGGAGGCAGCCGTCGAACCCTGAGCATGACATTGAAATGGGCCGCAACTTGATGACCTTTACTTCAGGCCGCTCGTGCATCGCGACCCCGCCTGATCCGCCACAAACTCTGTCTCATATTGGCTGTAGTGACGTCATGTCTCGCTGCCAAACTTGCTTCATATTTAAGCCACAACGACCCAAATAAGTTAGCTCGCGGGCGGCCACGCAACAGTTTTAAAGTCAGGTCTTCGCCGCCGACGTGGTTGAATCCTGCAGGGTGCGGCGAAACCAGCGACGGGTGACTAACGTTGCGCCTGTTGTCTGTTGTTTACCCCGTCAATAGACACCATCACGGCTCTGAGGCCTACGACACCAGGTGTACATACAGTGTAACTTCACCTGAGGATAGAAACACTATATGAATAATGAATAACTCCTCCAGGAATGAATACAAGACGCGTCCGAAGTTCGGCAATCATGAGATCAGTGCAGGATATGATCTTATCTTGATTAAATACGCGATTTGTACCGCAACCAGTCTTCAGTTTCGCCGAACCTAAGCTCTCTTTTCTCAACGCGACATGTCGTTTCGGTAAGGCGTAGAAACACCATGAAACGGACACGACGCCTCCCTGTTCTGATCGATCTTTCGAAGGCAGAGCTGGATCGGACGCTGAGAATGCGACGAGTCATACATAGTCAGCACGTGCAGCTCCGTGGCAACCGATTGCCCCATATCTCCAGGGTGATATATGGCGCACGGACAAGCACATGCGTCTATCGTCTCGGATCTCAATCGACCGCGTGATGCCTTTAGACTCTGAGCAGGCGGAGTACGATCGACTGAAAGGATCCACCAACGCCGGCATTGATGCCGGTACTGCATACCTTATAATTGACGCTGCAACGCGTATGCGCACCTCTCCCGGCTCTGGCTCTGGCTCTGGCTCTGGCTCTGGCTCTGGCTCTGGCTCTGGCTCTGGCTCTGGCTCTGCTCCTGGCTCTGGCTCTTGGCTCTGGCTCTGGCTCTGGCTCTGGCTCTGGCTCTGGCTCTGGTCTCGTCTCGCTCCTCGCTCTCGATCTCGCCTCACGCTCTCGCTCTCGCTCTCTCTCGCTCTCTCTCGCTCTCTCTCGCTCTCTCTCTCTCTCTCTATTCTCTTCTCTTTTCTCTTCTTGTCTATCATTGTCTCTCTTTATCTCTCCTTGTCTCCCCTTTCTCCCCTCTCTCCTTACTCTCTTTCCCTTCCTCGTTTCTTTATAGGTATGCATCATCCAGCTTAGTCAAACATTTCTCCGTCTCTTGTCTTCCTCCCATCTTTCGGTCTCCACTCTCTCCATCTCAATATCTTAATCCCGCCAGCTAATTTGTTGTAGCGTTTCTTTATTTCTCCCAGTTTTGATGTGCACTTGGATCCCCTTATCTCCTGTATATTCCGGAGCTGTTTTCATCTGAAGACGCTCGCGATTCTAATCAGTTTCGCATTATCACCGTTGCGGTTGGCCGTCGTTTGAAGTGGTGGCCTCGTCAAGGCGGTCTGCGCGGCGGCTCGGCAGGCGGGCTGCCGCCACTGCTTTGGTGAGAGGCGTTCACAGGAACTGAGCTGGGGTGTTGCTACCGCTCTCATTACAGCGCCATCTAGTGAGAGACGGCCGCAGGAAAACTGGCTGGGGTGTTGCCTACCGGCTCATCATCAACAGCGCCATCTAGTGAGAAGACGTTCCAGGAACTGAGCTGGGGTGTTGCTACCGCTCTGATCAGCAGCGTCATCTAGTGAGAGACGGCGCAGGAGCTTGAGCTGGGGTGTAGCTACCGCTCTCATACAGCGCTTATCATGAGAGACGGCCGCCAGGAACTGAGCTGGGGTGGTTGCCTACCGCTCTCATACAGCGCCAATCTAGTGAGAGACGGCCGCAGGAAACTGAGCTGGGGTGTTGCTACCGCTCTCATCACAGCGCCTCTAGTGAGAGACCGGGCCGCAAGGAACTGAGCTGGGGTTTGCTACCGCTCTCATCACAGCGCCATTAGTGAGAGGCGTTTCAAGGAACTGAGCTGGGGTGTTGCTAACCGCTCTCAATCACAGCGCGCATCTAGTGAGAGGCGTTCACAGGAACTGAGTGGGGTGTTTGCTACCGCTCTCCATGCACAGCGCCATCTAGTGAGAGACGGCACAGGACTGAGCTGGGGTGTTGCTACGGCTCTCAATCACAGCGCATTCTAGTGAGAGAAGACGGCCAACAGGAAACTGAGCTGGGTGTTGCTACCGCTTCTCCATCACAGCGCCATCTAGTGAGAGACGGCCGCAGGAACTGAGCTGGGGTGTTTGCTACCTGCTCTCATCACACGCCATCTAGTGAGAGACGGCGCAGGAACTGAGTTGGGGTGTTGCTACCGCTCTCACACAGCGCCATCTAGTGAGAGCGTTCACAGGAACTGAGCTGGGTGTTGCTAGCCGCTCCATTTCCAGCGCCAATTCTAGTGAGAAGACGTTCACAGGGAACTGAGCTGGGGTGTTGCTAACCGCTCTCATACAGCGTCCATCTAGTGAGAACGGCCGCAGGAGCTGAGTGCTGGGGTGTTGCTGCGCTCTCGATGCACAGCGCATCTAGTGAGAGACGGCCCGTAGGAGCTGGTTTTGCCTGTGCTGACCTCATTACGCACTGTTCGCATCCCTGTTCCATCGATTTTACACTCGTCTGCGAACCGGTGGAGGTCAATGAAGTTGGGGAGGAAATGTAACGTTCTGCGGGTGATGACCATGACTCCCATGCGATCAAAGTTACAGGTCAAATAAAACGGTCGGTGAGGAGCGGTCCGATTCCCCAGGCGAGAAGGGCGACATAGAAACGCTCGCCTTCTGAGACCGAACGGCGACTGCATCACTCTCCAGACCGACAGTGAAAAGCCTCTTAGCCTCCAAATCAGGCTGCTTGATTAGCACTTCTTAATCACTTGTAACCACTTGCTTGCATGACATGGTCACATGCGTAAGCGCACATACATATATATTGTACGCACAAAGTGGGATAGGGAGGCTGCGTGCTTTGTTCTAAGGCCTATTATTATATTTCTATCGGTTGCATTTATCTCAGCCAGTGGGTTATTCAACAGCGCTTGTGTGCATTAGTATCCACATTAAATGTGACAATGTTTGCGGTTTTTGTTTCTTGTTTTGTATATGGGTGAAAAAGAACGAAGTACGTGGTATGATATATCAAAAATAGCCTGCTGAGATCACCAACTCCTTTATACCATATGTGGTGTGGTATAACATATCGTAGCTAAAGGACGGTGTGATGACCTGACCTCTGACCTGACCTCTGACCTGACCTCTGACCTGACCTCTGACCTGACCTCTGACCTGACTCTGACCTGACCTCTGACCTGACCTCTGACCTGACCTCTGACCTGACCTCTGACCGACCTCTGACCTGACCTCTGACCTTGCCCTTGCCCTCAGGGCGGCTGATGCGGCTGTGCAGTGCCAGTGTTGGACGGCGTGACCGTGACTACCATGACAGACTGGCCAGCAGCCAGCACCGCCTCCAGCAAGGTGAGTCGATCGTCGTACGATCTGGAGCTGTCATATCAGCGGATGCGCCGGTGGCCATATTCTGACCAAGAGATACGGGCTCCCACAAGGCACAAGCTATACCTACCACTCCAGGACATGGCAAGTTTAATGCGGAGTCGCTTCAGTTTCATGAGATTGCTGCCCCCGAGGGTTTAGAGTTTAGGTGAGCATTGAGGTCAGTGGTGTTAATTGCCATCGTGCAGTCAATAGAGGAAGCCGTCCGAGTTGCAGGCTTGTCAGAGGTAAACTGAAAAGTTAAAACACAAATATCAACTCACATTCACAACTTCCTAGTACTAGTCTACCACAGTCACAAGGGCTTTGTTAGTAGTCACCATGAATCTCAGTCATAGCCACACAGTCTCTCAGTCGATTTCGGTCACAGTCACACGGCTGCATTCGGTCTTAGTCAAAGTCATGTAACCGTAGTCAATTTCAATGATAACCACTCCGTTTCAGTGTGTCTCAAGCATATCAACGCAGTTTTAGTCACCTTTAATCACAACTACACAGTTTCAGTCAACCTAAATCACAGACACCCAGTTTCAGTCACCCGAAATCACAGCCACACCGTTGTAAGAACTGTAAATCACAGCCACGCGGTTTGTCACCCTAAATCACAGCCACACAGTTTCAGTCACGCCAACTCACAGCGACACAGTTTCAGTCACGCTAACTCACAGCCACACAGTTTCAGTCACGCTAAATCACAGCCGCAAGTTTTAGTCACCCTAAATTATAAGTGTGCATGGTTAAACAAATTGCAATCGCAACCGCCCGTAAACGTTGGAAATCGGGAATAAATCCGTAACCGCTCGTAGCCGTATATAGTGCTCAAGTCCGTAACCACCCGTAACCGCAGCATACGAAATGTGTAGCCGCCTGTAACCGCATGTACCAATTATGTTTGTTTACTTTTAGAAACGTAAAAACCGTACCTGTGGTGTTCACTGCTCGATAGCCGTGTCATTTCTGGCACGATAAGTCAGAACAGAGTAATTATTGGTGCAATAGGTAAAATGCATGGAGACTGGAGAACTTCAGAAACGCAGAAGTTCAAATGGGTAGGTAATCACACAAATGTCCTCCCCTGTAGCTCAGTGGGAGAGCGCTGGTCTTCGTGACCTGATCGCCAGTAGTGTGTTCAGCCCGGGTCTGAGTTTCGCTGTCGAGCAGCTTCGCTATTTGCTCCTGGACTAGGATGGCCTGCGGGCCAGTGTGCAGCTTGGTCACACTCAAGGCCAGGTGATGGTCAGTGAGCGGGGAGGACCGTGTTCAGGTAATGTTCGGCACGTACAAGCTTTCGTCTCGTAAATTCTGCCAGCCAATTCAGGAATTGCATCAAATCGGGTGGTGAGGTCAGACCAGCGCAATACAGCTCTGCTTAGCGCGGGGTCCGACCTCGGAAAAGCCATTCCATACGAAACTATCGACTAAATTATATAAAATATACAAAATAGTAAAACAGAAAAAAATTGTGATATAATCTTATACCTATATCGATGAGCTATCATTTCGATTTGCCTCAGTGCCCACAGTGCGTCTGAGTTTCTGGTTTGGATTGCCCGTTGATTTGGCACAAAATAAGCTGTGGTCATATATGTATCTTCTGCTGCAAGTGCGTATATAATGGTCGCTGTGCTTTACCTGCAGTGTAGGGAAAGATACCATACGTGGCCTTGTATGAAAGTTACGACCCCAGGCATTTCTTCCTAATTGAGCTAGAACTTTCAGTCACCTTTAATCACAACTACACAGTTTCAGACGATTTAAAAATTAGCGTGTTGCTTGTGACGAGGGGAAGCTGTTGGTATCCGATTTGAAGATTCTGCGTCCTTAGGGGACCACTGAGTTCATGTCGATGACCCGGATGTCATCAAGATCGTGAATGCGTAGGAAATGAATTTTATCAAGCTAGAATCGTGAATGAGCAAATCATTATGCTAAAGGGGTGCTAAATTTGAAATCAGCGTCACAAAAAGTCCTTATAAATGCCAAATTACAAAAAAAGGTATCTCAAGTCATCTGAGGTGACTTCGGTTGACCTGTGAAATGTAATTGGAGCATATAATAATGTGAAATGAATTCCAAATTTGAAATCAGTGTCACAAAATGTCATAATAGCTGCCATAAGTAAATAAGTCATCGGAAGCTGGTGACATCGGTTGACCTCTGAAAAGATTAACCGAGGTCACCATCCTAGTGGAAGTCATAAAAGTCACGTCGTAACACCTCTTCATATGCTCCAGAGCAACAAGCGTTCGGAAATTACACAAGTTACCAGCATCGATACTACGGGAAGCTCGTTGGGCCTGACATGACCTTAATAAATAGGTCATAGGCAGACTTGTAAATGACTCAGTCACTCAGAGTTCAGCCATGAATCGACTCATGAGTCAGACATTTTTTGATGAGTCATGAGTCGAGTCGACTCAATTTTTAAAAGCGGCACTTGAGTCAAGAGTTGAGTCGACTCAACTTGCTTGAAACAACACTTGAGTCAAGAGTTGAGTCAGCTCTTCTGTTTTGAGTCAGACTTGAGTCAACTCAAACAAATGTGAGTTAAATACAACAGGGGCATAGGGCACACTCATTGGTCATGTGGGGAAGAAGTTATAAACCGAAATTCAGAATATGTGTCCAATTTTTGAAAAGTAGGGGACTGGAGCTTCGTTGCAATTGGTTATAAATCCGCAAGTTTTTCCCGAAAAATACGAGAGAGGTGGCATTCACCCGCTCTCCCCCCTCTCACTGGGCGAGACTTAATGTTTATATTTTAACTTAAAATTCAACTGCGGAATAATATCACCGCAACCGTAACCGCCCGTAACCGCGGTTAACCGCGGTCAACCGTGGTTTAACCGCCCGACTGAACACCTCTTCTCTTCTCTTTAATAGCCTCACAGTTTCAGTCACTCTTAATCATATACATAGCCACACAGTTCCAGTCACTCTAAATCACAGCCTCACAGTTTTAGCCAATCTCAGTTACAGCCTCACAGTTTCAGTCAATCTCAGTCACAGCCTCACGGTTTTAGCCAATCGCTGGCGAGCTCGGCACCGGACGCAAGTTTGCACCGCGACGCCTCTAGCGGCGTTTTTACTCGGTTTTGTTTGTTTCCGCCGCAGAAACTTGCAAAACTTTTTCGTTTACCGTACACTGAGAACTGGGGCGCTGTTTTCCATTCTTGGCTCGAGGCGTGGCGATCAATAGGAGGCCAGCTCTCTGAGCGGCGCTTTTTCAATTCTCCATTAGAATGCTGGCTGTCTGCGGCGCTCTGTTCAGAATTGGCTGTCGCCCGATCGCTGCTGAGGTCGCGGCGCCCGCCCCGCGTCCGATGACGGGCGGCAATGTAAACCGGGCTCCGAGCAGGGCTTCTGCGTATCTTAATTATTTCAGTGAGTAGTTGAAAGAATATTTTGGTGTACATGAAATGAGTTGTAACATCATTGGTAACTAGCTTTAGTCATAACTCATATATTTTTTCTTGACTGGTCAGATGATACTTTCTTTCTGACATTTTTTCACTATATGGTGTTTATGTCACAGTGTCACACTGAGAATAATTTCAGCGAAAATCGCTCTAATGCCATTCTCATCCGACCCTGCCCCGTCTTATTTTTACGGTCATTATCACAGCACATGTTATTGATATTTCCTACATGTCGGGGTATGCTTTAGGTATAGCACGAGCCGGGCAGTAAAATGCTGGGCCAGAAATTGTCCGACCCAAATTTTCATGTTATTTGATAGGTCGGGCAGGAATATATATTACTGACCGGGCCGACGAAATTATCTGGAAACGAGGTTTGCAAAATTAGCGGAGGTCCGATGCGAAGCACGAGGAAACCAAGGAGCTAAATTTTTGCAAATCTGAGTTTCCAGAATAAATTTCGTCAGGCTTAGTCGTCAGTAGGATTTTTTGCCTACATGCCGGAAGATTGCTTTTAGTATAGCACGAGCCTATCATTATTAAGTAATATTAGTAGTAACCTTAAGTTTGAGCTGGCAGGAAAGCCGGTCAAGAAACTTTTTTTCTTGCCCGGCCTATCAAATAACATGGGAATTCGCGTCGAACAATTTCTGGCCCGACATTTTACTGACCGGATCGTGCTATACTTAAAGCATACCCCGGCATGTAGGAATATATATTACTGACCGGGCCGACAAAATTATCTAGAAACGAGGTTTGCAAAATTGGCGTAGGTCCGAGTGCGAAGCACGAGGACCAGAGTTCAATTTTGCAAACTGAGTTTCCAGATAATTTCGTCAGACTAAGGTCAGTAAGATTTTTCCTACATGCCGGAATATGCTTTAAGTATAGCACGAGCCTATTCATTATTAAGTATATTGTAGTAACTTATTAATTAACGGCCGGGCAGGGGAAAAGCCGGGCAAGAAAATTTGTGTTTCCTGCCCGACCTATCAAATAACATGGGAATTCGGGTCGGACAATTTCTGGCCCGACATTTTCCTGCCCGGCTCGTGCTATATACTTAAAGGGATCATAAGACCTTTTAGAACGTCTTCTAATAATTTTCTGGAGGATAGAAGTGATGCAACAATATTTATCGAATGTTATTATCCCACTTTTCACGAATTTTGTATATTAATAAAGCTATTTGATAAGCTTTTGTTATCAATTACATTCAAATTATATCAGCACTAGCAATTCTGGTCCAAATGCAAAAGAAGAAAACATTTCGCTCTATAAGTGCAAAAACGAGGCATATATTGCGCTCTGAATACAAACAATGCACAACGTAAACACGTGGTGTAAACAAAGTTGGTGGCAATTGCCGATCATGTGCGCTGCAATCGTCGAAATGTTTCCCAATACGGCTTCTAAATTATAAACAGACTCAGGGACATCGACTCGAATGTTGAAGCAGGACGATGAATACCGGTCATCAGACGAATCGTATCGCCTATAAATCCTCTTGGATCCCGGGGTCAAAGTTACCAGTAAGACGCCTTAAATGATACGTGGATGCCCGAGTCATTAAGAATGACATTATATCTCATTTGCATGAACTGAGTAATGTAACAACTAGCCATGAACCAAATTTAGCCTTTTCCCGCTATTTGGGACCCATTATCTTTGCAGGAGATACGGAAGAAAAGGCATGGGTTTACGTGTTTTATTTTTACGGCTCTAACCAGGAAGCACTTATTTGCGTTGGAACGCTTACGAAGTTTGAACGTGATTTTGGTATACTTAGAGACATTTTCAAGCTTTATGAATAAAATATGCAATATATCTTAGCCTCGTGTATCAAACTGCATTGCCACCTCCAATAAAGTGGAAAAAGGTCTTATGATCCCTTTAAGCCTAGCGCATTGAAACTTTGTGGATCTACCTAAAATTAAATTAAGCGTCTTGTGTTAAAAATTCGAAAACATCGGCTCAGCAGAGGTGGTGCCAGGGTCATGTTTTAGGGAGGCAGTTACGAATGCAGTTGTGCGGCACATATTTCCTTCGTAGTTTGCGTTGCAATAAGTGGGTCAGGAACGGTTTCACTGGGATATACATCATACATACTTGGATTGTAAATATTTTGGGCTGATGCGCACTCAGGTAAATAAAATATGAGGCAATACCCACCGTCAAATTAGGTCCAACTTCAAATTAGTAAGATGATAAAATACGTTAAGCGCATGGTGCCCCCACGAATCGTGGTTTCAATGCGCGTTTCAGTTGCGTAAAGTTTCAATGCGCTAGGCTAACAGTTTAAAAGCGGCAACGCGAGGAAAAAACTACCAGGAGCAGAATCTGCCCCAGCGAGAAAATAGGCGTTATTAAGATGACAATAATAATGCATCAATTGGAATCCAAGTGAAGAAATTGGTTAAACTCAGTATTGTTTCTATTTCAAAACTAGTCGGTGAATTTAATATACCAGGACTCGCTTGCAGTGCACAATGCACATACTGACGGACAGACTGATCGGACGGTATAAGGGCTCCTGATCACTACCGTCCGATCAGGTAATTGCTATTGCCCGACAGCATTTAGAGATAAAAGAATAAGGTACCCGGCATGCCTTTTACACGGTCCACCCCGTTCACTGCAGACTTTACCTTGACCTGAACTTGAGTGCGACCACTGCCACGGATCACAGGCGATCCAATGCGGAAGCAGCGATTAGAATCTGGGATGCCCTAACCGGATGCAGAATAAGCAAGCGATATAAATTTGACAGAGCATCGATCAAAAACCAATTTTTCACTGAATAGGCCAAATACATCGTCGATTTCGCATATAAACTAGTTAGTTTGCAAACTAACTAGTTGCGTTGCAAACTAACTTAAAGTTATTTGGCCAAACTAACTGGCCGGTCAAGTTAGTTTGCATACTAACTGGGCAGTCAGTTAGTTGAAAATAAGGCTATTTTTTTTTTGTTAGTTGCATACTAAAACTGTAACATATACAAGTTTTGATAAAAACAAATAACAGAGTCATTATCATAAAATAAAGTAAGAATGTCTCTGTTCAGGGAATAAAACAACAAATTTGCACGTCGCTCCTCGGTGCAATTAAAAAATATATGTTATGCAGGTTAAAAATCGTACCGCTTCACACGGCGCAATTGATTTAAGTTCCAGGTCTTGTGCCTACAAAATATTCGAAGTTGGTATAGCTGATTCAAAAAATTGCTGACACTGGTTCCAAAGTTAATATGGCAGTTTGCTAAATTCGGTCCTAAAAATTGGTATGGGACATGTCATACTGGCCCCACCACCTATATTTCTGGGTTTTATAAGGCACACCCGTAGAATTTTCGCGCCGCTTCGCGGCGCTAAATAACTTGAGTACCTGCTATAACATAGAAATCCTTATTTAAATGCGGCAAAGACGTCTTTTCTTCATTTCAGCCGACCCCCACTTTAAAATTCGGCGGACACCCTGCGAGTCAGTTTGAGAAAACGTTATTACTACTTAGTACTTATATGTGTGTTTCCGTAGCATATATGCTTACGGGTATGCGTTTGTGTAAGTTTTTTTCTTCCGAAAAAAGTATTTATTTTTAAGCTCAAATACCAAAATAAGGTGACCGGGCCCCAATCCGAGGAGTGAAAAAAGAGGACTCTTTTGGCCAGAAAAAGTTGGTCCCCCCCAAAAAAAACGACGGCGTCTTTTTAAGCAAAAAACCAGTTGTTTCACTGCAAAACGCTAAAAACGGATTTTTGCTTAAAAAGCAGGCAGAATACACAGGGTGAGGCAATGCGTCAAAAATATCAATTTGAAGCTCTCAGTAATGCGAGTTTGAATCGCATATACGGTCGTTTCTTAATTCGCCGCTCAAACATACGCTAGCGGAGAAAGAAGTCGGACCTTAGTGTGTACTAGTGGTGTCAATCGGTAACCAACATTTTGGTTCCCGGAAATATTGTGTGACCGATTTGGTAATCGTCGGTCAGGCTGATAAATTTTTGAACTTTTCGCGTCAGCTAATTTTTGTTTAAATAAGTATACTGTTAAAAATCGTCAAATCTTTGACATTTTTGGCCTCAACCAAAATCGGTCAAATATTTGGACAACCAAAATGCTTGCTGTTTGGTATTGGATTGGTTTGGTCAAGAATTTTTTGGAAAAAATTTGGGGGACAATCCCCAACCTTAAAGTTTGGTACCTAGCCAACTGGGAAGCTGTACAGGTACAAAGATCCGCACTTTTTGTGTTTTTGCATTTTTTCTTTGGCGGAGGGGGAACAATTATGGTTCGGAAACTGGGGGTATGCCCCCTGGATCCGCCCCCCCCATGATATGTGCGGGGTTTTAATTATTGGGTCCCGCAATGGTGGGGCCCCTCGTTGGCCCGACGGGGCCCCCTTGAGGTCGTGCCCCCCTTACGAAAATCCTGGTTGCGCGCCTGTTCATGTGAAATGTTTTGTGATTACATTTCCAAATCCAATGCATTGATTCGCGTCTAGTAAAGTTAAACATTTGTTATACAGTGCAGCAGCTCCGCCAGTAGCATTTATAGCATCATAGCCAACTGAATGACAGCTGAATGGCCCATCCCGCATGTCCATTGTCCATGAAGTTAGCAACCTAATCGTATTCTTATTAAATACGGATTCAAAATTGTTATGATTTCACCCGAATTTGCACACAGCAGCGTAATAGCGTCATAACACATGAAGTAATTAGTAATGTGCGCATATTTTGAACGGCTTGACCTGCAGAGGTCACAATAGGTTCAAAAAGGTAAAATACGGGGTACCCCATTACTTCTCACCTAATTGACTTAGACCACCGTTTTAAACGCCAAAATACTCGGAAAAAGGAACGGATCATGCACAATTAAAGATTGAACCAGCCCGGGCCACTGTTTGACCTAAGGTCACAAATATATTTGTGTTGTATCTTTTTAAATGGGCGATGAATATGTGCGCGGTGCCCTGTATGTACAATCTAATAAAACGCACTTATGCACCACTGAGCACAGAAACATTGAAAAAGTGACCACAGTATATGCACAACAAAAGAGATTGCTTTACACCCCAACCGTCTGACCTAAGGTCACGGAAATATCTGCAAAAGCACTGACTTAGTCAACAACTGCGGTACCGCATATGTAGCCGCGCCTTCCACATTCCCAGTAAGAGGCAGAGGAGCCGGTTCATGACAGAAGTCTTCTCTGCTTTCTTTGGTGGCCAAATGGTGATTTGACGCAGGAGGTG
>VOPJ01007563.1:0-24274 GCA_014673585.1 Semibalanus balanoides
TTCCCCGTCCCCTCCGCTTCGACGCCCATGGTTATCGTCACAAATACGACACATGGATGCTACTTCGCGCCATTTCCTCCCAATGTTGTTTTTGTTTACTTCCAACTTCGAGCACTTTCTATATTTTAGATAGGTACAAGGCAGGGGAATTCTTGGTATGATTAATATAAATTATAGAATAAATAATCGATGTAATGTATGTCAACAATTTACTATATTTAGTGAAACATAATATATTTAAAAATTGCCTTGCCTTGCAAAATAAATAGTTTATTGGTAGATGAAAAAATAGCATCCAAAAAATATACATGCAAATTCTGGCCAAAAATTTCAAAAGCTACCCCTAAATTTCCGAAAGTCATCCAAATTGTGATGTGCTGGCACCAACCCTGCCCCGACGAGATTTCGTCGAAACCTGCCACGTTTTGCAGACTGGCACTTCGGATAAACCTCATTGGTTACTGTACCGCCAGTCGCCACCACTCAAAAGCTACGTTAGTTGTGAATTGCTGCAGATCAAGCTGCTGGGGCGGATCCAGAGGGGGGCTGTAGAGGGGCGCGACCTCCCCCAGGCGCCCGGGTCGCGGGGTCGGGCCGTGTTTTGGTCTCCCCCAAATCTCCCCGGCTTGGGGAGGCCAAAGCACGGCTCAACCCCGCGACCCGGGCGTCTGGGGGAGGTTGCGCCCCTCTGCAGCCCCCCTCTGGATCCGCCAGTGGATCAAAGTACCGTCAGACGCGCCACTTTCCCTACTCCTTACTGCAAAAGTAGCTCTTACAGTAGTGGGACCGAGCGGGACAGTCCACCATCTGAGGCATGTATCGTAAAATTTCAAGTAGTCGAGTATCGCATCACGGTAACAAAATCTGTCACAATGTCCTACTGTATGACATGTGGCCGGAGACTCTACCGCGACCCAAGATGTGTAACTGATAGCGTATATATAGTAGTATTGTCCAATCTTTATCCGGCGTTACAGTGTGTGACTGGATTTTGTATAATATGCTGTTTCTGTGTTTTAGACGGCCGCGTGCGCTTACGATCGCTAGAGCTGCTACGAGTCACATCGGACGGGAGAATAAAAGTGGAAAGCTACTACGAACGAGGCAAAAGATATACGTATTTATGTTTTTTGCCGCATTTTTTCAAGCTCAGAAACCCATTTTTCATCACCAGTTTCAGTGGATTTGGGAGGGGGATAATATATAATTAGGCCACCTGTCGAGCATAAATTAAGGGGTGGGGTGGGGGGGGGGCCTTTATTAGGCAACCCGCCGCCCTCTGGATTCCGCCAGTGGCGCTCTCTCGCACCACTTGAGCATCCAAGCACTCTTGAAGTATATAGAATCGCATTGTTCAAAAAGTGTTTGATGTAGAAGGTGCTGATAGGTTAAACCCATATGAGAAGCGCATTGGCGTCGCCACAACATTTTGAGTGCGAGACCGCCAGGGATTTGGAGACCAGCCCCATCATAGGGGTAATGTTAAAATTATGGAAATCTGGTGGGGCCGCGGACTCCGGCCAGAGGGATCATGGGGGGGGGGGTAAGTCCCCCAGCCTCCCCCCGGTGATGACGCCCCTGATGAAGTGCAGTCCAAAGACTTTCGTGATTGGAATAAGATAATAATAAAATATGAATACAGTGCCTCTGAATTGTTTCAGCTCTTGATGAAGTACTTTATGGACGCTAACCTCCCAGAGTCTCCCATTATTGAGCACGTGATCGAGGCCTGGAACCTACGTCACCACCCGAACCTGTGCGTCATCTTCTACGAGGACATGAAGCGGGATCTGAAGTCACAGATCCGGAAAGTGGCCACGTTCCTGGGCAAGTCCTTCTCGGATGAGCAGGTGGACAAGCTAGCTGAACATCTGCACATTGACAACTTCAGGAACAACCCGTACGTGAACTTGGAGAACTTGAAGCAGTCCGGGCTTATGCACCAGGACCGCGGTAGCTTCATCAGGAAAGGCAAGACCGGCGACTGGAAGAACCACTTCACCCCAGAGATGACGGCAGGTTTGCGACATGTGGATGGCAGAGAAGATGAAGGGCACTGACTTGAAGTTCGTCGAGGAGCTGGACAAACAGGATTAAATACATTATAAGAATAATATCAATGATGCACCGATTCCCGTAAAAATAGTGCAACCAGTTGAGTTTAACGCGAAAATATTATGTCAATTATTTGTAAGCAACTATAGGTGGACCCGTTTCATATGGAGCAGACGTTTTAACTATATAGAGCTAAGCAAGTACGCTGATGTTATCAACTGATACGACACATGTTGTAGCAAAATGGTCTTGAATGGGTCAGGTTCAGTTTGGAACTGATTGTTGTTGCCGACAATGTCCTTTGAACTAGTGTCCAGTGCCCCAGTGGAGAAATAACAGAGATAGTGGTGTTATGTGTTGTCCTGGTGTGTGTTTGGTGTGTGTGAGTTAGTGTTTGTGTATGTGTGTGTGGTGTGTGTGGTGTAGTGTGTGTGTGTGTGTGTGTGTGTGTGTGTGTGTGTGTGTGTGTGTGTGTGTGTGTGTGTGTGTGTGTGTGTGTGTTAGTGTGTGCTTGTGTGCATATACAGGGCTGCCTCCCTTGAGGTTATCTCCAGCGCCTCTCGTTTCGATTGGAAGTGCTTGCAGAAGATGATACGACAAGATCGGCTGGAGCCTGGTGATGATCCCGTTTATAAACAGAACAAGACATTAGGCCGTTTTCACGATGGATTATTTTGCGCGAAAGGTTTTAAAACATTTTTAAATGGTTTTTAAATGTTTTAGTAGTAGCCGTTTTCACGATGGACTAATTTGCGAAAAAATATATCCCTCGCCTTAATGGGACCGTAAGGCGAGGGTTTAGAACATTTCTCGCAAATTAGTCCATCGTGAAAACGGCTATTGTGTTGGAGTTGCCCGGACGCACAGAGTCGGTAAAGCTGAACAGTTCGGTGTTCACGGTGGTCTGCGCACCACAGGAGCACCCTCATCACTTACGCATTCCATTTGATGCACGACCTGTGGTGGAGATCTCAGCTCACGTACACGACGCTTGTGGTGGACGACGCAGCCTCCCGAAACGACCTGTGGTGGAGACCAGCCCGTAAACGACCTGTGATGGAGACAGCTCACCGTACACGACTGCGGGTGGAGACCAGCTCCCGTAAAACACGCTTGTGGTTGGAGACCAGCTCCCAGTACACGAACCTGTTGGTGACGAACCAGCTCCCGTACACGACCTGTGGTGGAGACCAGCTCCCGTAAACGGACACGATGTGCATCCTGGAGAGACGCGTATGACCTTCCCAAGTACACGACCGTGGACTGAGCACCCAGCTCGCGTTTCTCGTCAAACGTACCTGTGGAATTTGAGACCAGGCTCCGTACACGAACCTGTGAGGGCTATGTATGTTGTATCTTCCTGTCTAGAACGACACTGTGGTGGAGACGCAGCTCCCGCCAAACGCACCTGTTAGATGGAACGGACAGACCGAGAGCGACCTGTGGTGGAAGACCAGAGCTTCCGTAAACGCAGGGATGACGCGATGTATGATGTTTCCGAGGAATACTGTGACGAACTGTTCGCGAGTGGTACGCACCAAGTCTTCCTACGGTGAATTGTATCGCTGATGAGTCGGTGAGAGACCAGCTCCGCAACACGACGCTGTGGTGGAGACCAGTCGTACCACACAGCGACCTGTGGTTGGAGACCAGCTCCCGTAAACGACCTGTGGTGGAGATCAGCTCAAGGGGCCCATTAGGCCTGTTCAGAGATCCTTCCGACATGGCCAGAGACTGTGCTGGGTGCTTTGTCGCACTGCCGATATGCTCAGGGGCCCCTCCTTCCTGCCCAGGGGCCCCTCTAGTCTGGCTAGGACCTCAGCTGGCATGTTCAAAGACCCTTACGACCGGCCCAGGGGACCCTTTCGGTCTAGCCAGGTGCCCCTCTCACTTGCCCAGGAGCCCCTCCAATCTGCCCAGCGACTATTTTTTCAGACTGCGCTGGCTGCTTTGTCGCCCTGCCGACATGCTCAAGGGGCCCTCCGCCGCTCAGTGGGCTCCTCCTGTTGCTGGACTGAGAGGGGCCAAATTCGAGCTTGTATTGCAGGGAGTGTCTATTCTGTATATGTTCTATATTGAGGGCACGTCCGTCAGTACACGCGGCAGGCCGCCTCCCGAACGGAGTGGCGTCATCTGGCGCAGCGAGCCGCTGTGAAGTGTGTTCGACGTACGAGATCTGTGTATATGTTCAGGATGTATATGTCTGTACATCGACATCGCGCGCGGGGAGAGAGAGAAGGTTTGTTTGACGCCCCTGTGCGGTTTTATCGAGAATAACGAAAAAGTGGCGGCGCGTAAGCGCCGTCAAATTCTAGGTTAACTTATCAATTCGAATCCTTTCACGACCTTTTTATTAAAATTGTAGTTTCTTGTCGGATCAGGTCAGGTCACCACGTCAGGTCAAGTGACCCTACATCCCAAAAAGTTTGCGGTCGTGCCATAACCACAGTTTGTAAGGGAACGATGTCAAACTTTTAGAATGCATGAAGCCATAAGTATCTTCAAAACGTTAATATCATATGTTTTATATCGGTGACCTGAGGTCGGGTGAATTTTGTGACCTCCCCATTATAAGTCAATAGCTAAATTTTCAAATGTTTTTAATTTCGAGGATACCAGTCCAATTCCTTATGGACAACGTTATCATATAATAATACTGATGATCAAAGTGCAAGTTTTGTTCAGTGACCCATACCATACCCGTACCATACCCGTATGGTTCACTATCTGAGGACATCCGAGGTCAGCAACACTTTTTCGTCAATAACTCTCGACATAATTCAGATACATAAGTGAAACCACCACCAATTTGTTCGTCTCGTCCAGATACGTCTCTTAATATGCAGCATGACCTGTTTGGGTCACCACTTGACCTTGACCTGAGGTATTTTTTTTAAAAATTAGCCTAACATGGTAACGCAAGACATTGGGGCTGTTCCAGCTCCCTCAACCTATTCCGGTTGAGGCTCGTTTTTCTCCACCGGCCGTTCCCGCGCCTCAACTGAAATCGGTTGACCCTCCGCGAACCTCAACCGGTTGAGCAAAACCTCAACCGGTCGGCGAGCGGATTAGGCCCGGTTGACGGCACTTGTGGCGCGCCAGTTGCTAACTATTGTTAACATTTTTGGCGAAGGACACATTTGTTGTTGTGCAATAGTCCAATACCATTATTTTGCGTAAAATATCTTAGATATATTTATTGCCAGCTTTTTTGGAAAAAGTGAGCTGGTCTACATTTGAACAGATTGAGCTGCCTTTTACCTACTCAATTTTTACCGATGCTATGGATCTGGGTAAACCTCACGGTGGATTCAAATAACTCATTAATTTCCGACACAGTACCGGCAAAACGCACAGTACGNGCGACCCTAAGGTACACGTCATATTAACTCGGCATTGACTGGGAGGGGGGGGGGGCTTTTAACGTGATAACTCAAAAGCGATTAGCGCTATCATCGTGAAACTCCAGACTCCAGTACCTTCTCGTACACCAATTTCACGTCTTTTGTGCTAAAATAAAGCAATTTCGTCGATTTCGTCGATTTAGGCAATTTTGTCAATTTCGTCGATATAGGCCTTTTAAGAAGATGTCTCCTGGTTCCAACAGCTGACTGCGCTAATGTTGAGGTTTTTTCAAACACAATTTGATTACATTTTCAAATACAACTTCTTTTCATAATGTCAAAAATAGCCATAAATCGCGCCGATTTCAGACAGAAGGACGTAAATTTATAATTTCATCAAAACTATAGCGTACTCATCCGCAACAGTCAAACAGCGGCTCAGCAATCAGATTCGAATGCTTAAGTTGCGGTAAGATTACTAGTGTACAGCTCTGCCCAGGTGTGAGGCCCACAATAGCCTCTGCCCAGGGTGTGAGGCCCAACAATCCTTCGACAAAAGTTAATATATCGGCTGGAGAGCCCTTTTCAGCCCAAAAACCTTCCGTTTTTAACACGGGCTACAAACTGCTCTCTCAGTTCACAAAACCATTTGAAGGTTATTTATTCTTTAACGTAGCATGCCAACACCTCATGCATCCACTCAAACAATAACGTATTTCTGAACAATTTGTGTTTACATTGAACCAGAAGAAGGTACCTTCCTTCGGGCCCTTCGGCGAACCTTGAACCTTCGGCGCCTTCGGTGCATAAGGGCGCCTTCGGTCCATGACAATGAGGGCGCCTGAGAGGGGGCATGGTGCGGTGACCCCCCATAAATACGCCCCTGGATCAGGCTTTACGAAGGCCCGCCAGGGCCCAAAGAAGAGTCAACAACGCTAACACCTGGGATTAGAGCCGCCGCCCAATACACCTGGGATAGTACGGGCGCCCGGCGCCGCCACGGTTCCCACACCGACTTGAGTGATATAATCTTCGGTGGGATCTAGCTTCTCGAGCGGTCTGCCTCTCAAGCGAATTTTCCCTATATCTAAACATAAGCACAGTCAGCTGTTGGAACCGTTGTTCGAAGATTTACGAGACGAAGATTTTTGCGGACGAAGAATTGCGACGAAATATTTGTCGGGACTGAATATTTCGGACGAAGAAATTGCGGACAAGATTTGCGGACGAAGATTTGCTGACGAAGATTTGCTGGACGAAAGAATTGCGGACAAGTATATTTGTGTAGATGAAATATTGCGGTTACGAATCAAAATGCGTAACGAAGTTTCCGCAGATACAGAAATGCGAGACGAAATATTTGCGGATACGAAGAAATGCGAGACGAAGAAACGCGCGACGAAGAAATGCGGAGACGAAGATTTGCGGACGAAAAAATGCGGACGAAGAAATGCCAGACGAAGAAATGCGGGACGAAGATTTGTCATGGAATCATATATGACTGTTAATATACAATATATGCGGTCATATGACTGTCAATATACAATATATATGCGGTCGTACTCAAGGCCAGGTGATGTCAGTGAGCAGGATGGACTGTGTCCAGGTCTGTTGGACCTGTGAAACTTTTGTATCTTAATTATAACAGCCAGCAGGAATTGTGCGATCATGTGGTCAGGTCAAGATCTGTGCTACAAGCTCTGCGCAGCGCTGGTTCTGACCTTGGAAAGCCATCCATACAAAACATTCAGACTATTTAACCCTATTAGTGGCAGGCTTCTGGCTACCCCTATTAGTGGCAGGGGGTAGATTCAGCCCCTCCCCCGGAGATCTTAACCCGCGCACTGCAGGGGGTTCGCGCCGAACACGAACTGCAGGGGGGGTTGATTTCCGCCGCCCCCGTAAGATCTCCAAAACTACGCAACGTAGCGACAAGCGAAAAACGGCAATGGATAGCTCTAGGCAAGCTTTATCGAAAGTATTCAGTCTTTTCTTGAATCAGGTCACAATTGAGGTCACCAGTGGTCACCAAAGGTCAGATTTTCCCGGTTTTTAGGACTCTTTAGGACTCTTTCCAGATATACCCCAATTATCCTATAGGAACTATGATAGCTAGGAGCAAACAGATTCAGTGGAGGGAATCGGATAGCTATTGATAATTGCAATCGCATGTTATCGTCTCAAAATTGATCTCGAGATCAATTAGTTTTAGGCTCCAGAGGTCCCATGAAAGGTCAAAATACTTGTTTTTGTTAAACATTTTTTCGTGAATAGCATGGTCACCTTAGAAGATAGGGAAAACATTTTGACGCCATCGTGTTTGTCCATTGATGCGCTTTGAAACTATATACGGTGACCTGGTAAGTTGTCAACTTCCACAATTTGTACCTCAGGTCAAGGTCAATTGGTCACCCCGAGGTCATGTTGCATATGGGCAACGCGGCCAGACGAGACGAACACATTGGTGTCACTAATCGTCTCTATCTCTTTTTCTATTCAAGAGTGATACATTATTGCTGATTGACCTCAGTATGACCTTCCAAGATGACCCTTGTAGAAATCACTTAAGTCAGCAATTGCACCTTGATTCATTAAGAAATGAGCTAAAAATAGCAGGATTTCTGAAAGAATTAGTCCTAATGCAATGCATATTTTCTGAAAGGGAAGCATTTGGTTTTTATTTTCCCATTCATACTTATAATGGGGAGGTCAGGAAATTGACCTGACCTTTGGTAACCGATACGAAAAATCCGAGATATAGATTGGTAGGTACGATATTTCTTATGAAATCACTCGCAAGTTTCAAACTTTCGAAAAAAAGACTGTGGCTTTGGGCACTGCAAACATTTTTTGAAGGTGGGTCCACTTGGACATGGACTTGTGACCTGACTGAATGACCTCCAAGTCAAAACTTTTCCAAAGTGTGCAGTAATTTGAATCGCCCAAACAGGTGTATCAAAATTTTGTTGCGGCGCTGCGCGCCACCGGTTTTTCCGCTACTCCTGAAAAACCTGAGGGGGGCGGAAATCAACCCCCCTGCAGTGCGCGGTTTAAGATCTACCCGTCCGATTTTCTATAATAAAACGGTGCTATATTCCCCTCAACACAATGTATGTTTTTTTCTTCAAAAATTGTATAAGGGGGCAAAAAACTACAAAAAAATATGTGTTTTTAATCTAACACAGCTGCCATGTTTATTAACCAATTTAAGCGCAACTAATAGGGATCGACAGATATTGAGTAGGAAATTGATATATTATGACGATTTGTGAAAATCCATAAATCGTAGGCGTGTGCAGGTAACTAAATTGGAGGTAAATTAAAATGTAAGTCAACCATTTGTATGGCTTTTTCTGGATAATTGCAATGTTTGTTACTTTTACATTGGACACAACAGTTTTAAAGCATATTTTTTGCCATAGGCGATGCCAGAGCCGTGTTCACGATGCATGTTTATGCATCATGAACACGGCTCAGGTTACCGAAAAAGGGAGGCCAAACAAAAAATATTAACCGTAGTCATGCTGCTACCAAGTATTATTTAAAAAATACTGGTCATAAAAAGTTCCGTTTTGAATGTTGTAATTCATCATAGGCGTATCCAGGATCGAAATTGGGGAGGTGCAAGACCTTTTGATAGGAATAGTTTCTGCTGTTATAACACTAACTAGTCAACAGTGACCGCTGACCAGTTTACTTGCAAATTTAATTCGCATATGTTACCCACTTTTTACCCTACCTGGGCTCGCCTATTATTCTATGATGTTTCAAAGAGGACCATCTGGTACGTTTTTCATCTGAAAACTGCAGTATGTTATGTCATTGTAGGCCCATGCATCACAGTTTCCTTGCAAAAATGTTACCTTTTTTCGATTCCTGAGCGCGCCTCTTGAATACAATGTCTTTATTCTCTCTCCTGGCCTCATATTTCCATACATCATACTCAACCAACTGTTTATTGCGCCGAAATCGCTGGCATAGCGTAATCACCATGCTAGTCAACCAATCCCCTCTTTTTATGTGCCCCTGAGCACGCCTTGAAACTCACAGATTAACACATTTAACGCCAAGATAGAAGAAGAAACTACTTTACAGCATTCTTCATAGCTATAAATGCACTTTACATACTTTATTGCCTACCAGCTAGGCGTTCCATACTTCTTGGAAACCTCCCCTTTTCAAGTACCTGAAACCGCCTCTGTCGTAAAAAATCATATCATCATCAACATCAACTAATTTGAACCTATTTCAATGACCAGAAACCAATGCAACTCCTTCATACTTGAGGCAGCTAGGAAGAAGCCGTGAAGATCGCATTTCCGATTGTCGCAAAATGTCGCCGACAAATCCTCCCAAAACTGGGTCTTGGAACCGCCTCTGTTCAAGTCAGGAACTCAAAATTTTGACTCCAGATGTGCATATCAATTTTAGTAAAAGTCCAAAAATTTAATGAGCCTACTCTTAGCCGCTCCGGATATATCCAAGAAAAACATTAGGGGTGAGTCAAATCCCCCCCCTGCCACTAATAGGGTTAAAAATATATGGGAGGCAAGGTTACTTGACGTGATCGGGTGATGTGACCTGAGTGGACCTGAGGTCAAAGTTTTTACACAATGTGGGTAATTAATACCGAAACAGCTGTGCCCAATCTGGTGGCGCGCAGCGCCGCCGTATTCCCGCTATTCTCGAAAAACCTCAGGGGGAAGGATCAAAATGACCCCCCACCAGAGCGAAGGATAAACTAAACTGGTTAAATCGACTCATAATTGTCTTGAGCACGGACAAAATTTACCGATATCTTTGATAACATCCTTAATAATTAAATCACAAAGTGAAATTATCTATTTTTGTCAAGTCTTGTCAATGGATAGGTAATCATATCATGTTTGTGAGATCTTCTTTGTCATCAACCATTCACCATTTGTATCATCATTTTGCCTTGTTTTGTCTTAGTGATTTTCTTATCAGCATATGACATACATATTTGCCCAAAAGAGCATCGAGCAGACGACGAACATCTCAAGTCCAACGTCACTTGTCATCACCCCAGGTCAACATCTCATGTGCTCTCTGCCCTGCTCCTGACTCTGCCCCATCCCGCTGCAGGCGACGCGATGGTGGACGCGCGCCTGAAGACGCTGCTGGTGCTGCTGGTGCTGTCGCTGTACGTGCGCGCCTCCAAGTACCAGGCCGAGACCGAGGACAACGACTTCGCCGACTTTGAGGAGTTCGATGACGACGAGTTCGAGAAGCCGTACCGAGGGGCGGAGGTAGAGGAGGAAGAGGCGGGCGAGCCGGGCCGGCCCGCCGAGCCCGAACGACAGGGGAAACCGGCCGCCAGCGCCGCACAGGAGGTCGACGCCGATGATGACGACGACGGCCTGGTCGAGGTGGGTGGTGAGACTGGCGCCCGCCTGGTGTTTGAAGGGGTTGCTGTGTTATGTGTGGTTAGTGCCAACTGGGGTGTGGTAAACCATATATGCAGCTACTTCATTTAGCTGTGCTTCAGTACTAAGTCGTTCGGATTGCTGGAAATAATGTATTTCCTCCAAACAAGCGTCAAATTTTGAGAAAAGTCAGCTTTGTTCATGGAGAAATGAAAGGGAACATATAGCTGCTCATATTTTTTGCTAAAAATTGGTACACACACATTTATGTTTACACCGTTTTAGAGGCTAGTGTGTATTGTCTATAATTGCTGTTTTCTGGTTACAGACAGAGGAAGAGTTTGAACATTTTCAAGACGAAGAGGAGTTTGAGGGCTTCGAGGATTCGTCGTCACCCAGCCGGGGCAGCAGCAAGGAGCAGCCAAAAATCACCATAGCTAACGTGAGTGTTGACCTACGTGAGTGTTGCTAGTGTCAGTCCAACCGCGCCATACTTAATGATCGTGCCTGCAGCACATTACGACCTATATTAACCAACTTATTAACATTATCTAACCAGTACAAAATAGCATTGAACGAATCGCCAAAAACGCCTCGTTTATTTGCTACCACTTACCACCAAATGTTGTGACGTCACTGCGGCGATCATTTTCCCCTAATGAACAAACCTTATTAAGTAAAGGAATCTTGAGTCAGTTGACCACCCGACCTCAGTATTCCGTCACGGACTGAGTCCAGTGTCACCTGCAGGAAGGCACCGGACCGCGTCCGCGGCTGGTGGCGGGCTGCTGGACAGACGGCAGCGTTGTTCACCTTGCTGGCGTGTCCTTCCCGCCAGGTGCCCGTCCACCGCTCCACCAACTGGGACAAGTTCTACGTGGAAATGCTGATGATTGCCGGCATCGTGGTCTACTTCATCAACTTCGTGTCGGGCAAGACGCGCAACCAGAAGCTGGCCAACTCCTGGCTCAGCGCTCACAAGAGTCTCCTGGAGAGCAACTTCTCACTAGTCGGTGCGTAGTAAGCTACATATCATCGCATATGCAAGTAAATGTCGATAGTGACTTGATCACTTAATAGATCTTGACTAAGCACCTGTGTGCAGTGTTGGATTTCTGGCCGTTTTCTGGTCCGGTGTTTTGCTCTCTTCAGTGAGTTACTCCCGTTTCAGCCTCAGCCTTTCGGGATTCAGTGAACGCTGCCGAAGGTAAAACACCAGTTGAGATGCAAACTTGCTCACAAATGAAGTTTGATTCTGAACCCACAGAATAGTAATTATTCTGGACTACAGATATAATCGGGTTGTATATTTAGCGTGTACGTACTTATCTTACACATCTGGAATTATGAATTATAATTCATAATCTAGATATTCTAGAGTCCAGAACTACAACTCAGTTGCTGCACAAAGTTTGCACTCCACGGGAATGCGGCACGGCACCATCGGCCGGGGATAGCTTGACCCGAAGGGCTGAGCCGAAACGGGGGTAACTCATTGAAGAGAGCAAAGTACCGGGACCAGAAAGTGGCCAGAAATCCAACGCTGCCTGTGTGGCATATCGCGGTGTTCGCGACATAGGGGCTGTTCCAGCGCCCTCAACCTATTCCGGTTGAGGCTCGTTTTTCTCCACCGGCCGTTCCCGCGCCCAACTGAATCGGTTGACCTCGCGAACCCTCAAACCGGTTGAGCAAAACCTCAACGCTCGGCGAGGCGGATTAGGCCCGGGTGACGCACTTGTGGCGCGCCAGTTGTGCAAACTATTGTAAACATTGTTTGGCGAAGGGACACATTATGTTGTCTGTGAATAGTCCACAATACCATGTATGTTGCGTAAAATATCTTTAAGATAATTATCTTATTGCCACGCTTTTTTGGGGAAAAAGTGGCTGGGTCTACATTTGAACAGATTGAGCTGGCCTTTAAACCTACTCAATTTTTACCGATGTTATGATCTGGCAAACTCACGGTGATTCAGAATACCTCATTATTTTCCGACACGTACGGCAAAACGCAAAACTTTTAGAAATACAAATGTCAACTTTCGATCCAAACAAATAATGGCCAACAGCTGATAATTCCACGATCTCTACCGCGTCGTTCCCCGCGCGCCGCTCCACCGAACCTCCACCGGTCCCGCCTCAACCTATTCCGGTTTAGAGCGCTGGAACAGCCCCATAGTTTCATTTATGTATGTAAGTGTGTGACCAGCAGCATGACCGGGGCAGTCTATTTGTGTTGTGATAGGGCACGTCTAGTGCAGCTGACTGGCGGGCCGGTCTCCCCCCCCCCTGTCTGTGACTAATTGATCCTGATAATGGGACACGGGGTGGGGGTGCAGTATGGTGGTGTACACTCAGCACAGTCATGTGACACGTACGAAACAGAATGGCGAGAATCAGAGTACAACGCAACGACGACGAGGTATTATCGTAGCGTAATGTGATAAAGATTACGCGACCTATTTACTAGAGCTGCCATATTCAGTGCCACGGAGCCGGTGCTGGTTCAGCTGTATACAACATGCGGTACATACGCTGGGCTTGGTTGCTCTTCAGTAAGCCATGCCGTGCTTCTGTGGTGCACCATTTGAGCTATGCCAGTGGCGGTGCCCGGCGTAGTTTGCATTATTTAATTACTCGTTATCACCAGGTGAAGTTACGAACCTGTTGTGACGTAGTAAACGTGACGTCATGTAATTAACCCGGTATGACGTAGTTAATGTGACGTCATGTCGTTAACCCGATGTTACGAGTCGACATGGCGTAAGAAGTTTAAGTTGATGTTGAAGTTCGTTGCGACATGCAGTCCATGTTATGCTTGACGCCACCGACCGTAGAGTTGTTTTACTGAGCTAGAAAATCCATATTCTGACAATAGGAATCCATATTCAGCAGTATGCCCCCGGTCTTCATGATATTAATCGGCGTTAAATGTTGCGAAGGTCAAGCCCACGGAGCCTGGCAATCCGTTCTATTTGTTGACGTGCCTGAGATGCCTATTTAGCTAACATACGCTGACTGACTGACTGTACTGCTCATTGCATCATACAGTGTCCTAGTCACATATCCTAAGAATGATTCGCGTATTTCTCCTCGGCGGAGTGGTGACTATGCATACGCCTTACTGTGCGGGTGATCATCTGATGCCGGCAAGGCGGCGGCGGGACCCTGCTGACTGTGCTGCTGACTGTGCTGCTGCACGTGCTCTTGAGCTGTGCTGCTGACGTGGCTGCGACTGTGCTGAACTGTTGCTGGTGACTGTGCAGTTGACTGTGCAGTGTTGACTGTGGCTCTTGACATGTGCTGCTGACTGCTGCTGCTGACTGTGCAGTGACTGTCAGTGTGACTGGCTTGACTGGTGCTGCTGGCACTGGTGCTGCTGACTGCAGTGTTGACCTGTGCTGTGTTGTGTGGGTCAGGTGGTGCGCTGCGAACTGAACTGTGCTCTGTTGTGTTGTTCTGTCTGTACTGACCGTGTGTGTCCTGTGTGTCAGGTGACGACGGTAAGGCGGAGCCGGGCGGTGGCGGGGCGCTGCTGAAGGAGTCTGAGAACATGTACAGTCTGTGGTGCAGTGGCCGCGTCTGCTGCGAGGGCATGCTCGTCCAACTCAAGTTCCTCAAGGTCAGCACACCCGCCCGCGCACAGCGCTAGTGTCTATACCTCAGCAGGGGTCGTTACGTGACCAGGATGGTTTAGTTAAAGGATATGTAGCCGTCTTTGTTTATTGTTCTTCCTCGGCGGCGTTTCTGTCTGACCGCCTCAAAGATGTATTTTTGCTGTCTCCACGTATGATAGCTATTAAAGATTGTGAATTGTGATCTCCATTATTTCTTTTCTTTTTTGTATAATGCTTGGCACTAAGGTCAAATTCCCCACAGCAAATATGCTTCGTAACTTTCATTTCGATGTCGTATGACGGTGCGCACAACACCTCAGCGTAGCTTGGAGACACTGTCTGTCGACTTTTCAGCTAATCACTATGAGCCTTGGGGGGTGCTTTTTTAGCCCCCCCCCCCCTGAGGAATATCGAAAATATCTCACGAAATAATGCAGCTATCAACGCCAAACTTCTATTACCTGACCGGGCATCTTCTTTACACCTTTTGCGGATTTTGTTCAAACTTTCTTGAGGGTGATTTTTTAGATATAGCTAAGTTAGTGACGTCACTACACACGATTTTGACACCAAAATCAGCTTAACTTTAGGAGACCGTACAAATGTCATGTAGTAGACAAAACAGAATCCGAAAACGTGAGAAGATAGCAAATCTACAGGGGTAAAACATGGCAATCTCATATTTTTAGAAGAAAATAAAATACTATAAAAAATGAAAAAAATACACATTTTTTAATTATATTTAAAAGCTGTAATATGTGTAAAATAATTATACATATTCAACTACCTTACCAAATTTCACAATTATGTCTTTATTATTGACTGAGTGATGACATCTCAGGTATGGGTAACTCATGACGTCAGATTTCAAAAATGCCCTTTTTTGACCAGATACAGACAAATATATAGTAGTACTGTATTTTTTTTAGATAAAACTAGTCCAGAAACATGTATTGATGTATTGTATTAATAATTTTATAATCTTGACCTTTCGTGAAATGAATTTGACGTTTACTTGACCTTTGCTTCACGTACATGCAGGTGATAGGTGGTAAAATGAGTATCAATGTCGAGCTCTACACGTAAAATAGTATGTACAACATGTGTTGCATGACTTTCGTATCATTTTTGACATAGTGACCTTATGTGACCTGACCTTGAACTTGAAATATTGCGAACGATCCACCATAAGCTCATCCTGAATGTGTATCATACCTTTGAGAGCACTCGGGGTGATCATGGTTGCAACCAAAGGCTTTTGATAGAAAGTATGGCTTATAAACTCAATTGGATAGATTTTGACCTTTGACCTGACCTGTGGCGTTACCACTGACCTCTGGGGCATCACAAATTATTTTACGTCGATGAACTTCCCTGGGCTATCGATTTACGTTTGATCCAGCGCGATCGTCTTATTGATTCCGGAGATACAAGGGGGGCTACCCCCCTCACCCCTCCCAGTGACTCGTGTTACAGAAAATACCCCAGTGACTGCCGGGTTAAGCTACCTGTTCTCCGATTTCGTTCGAGAGCACATGAGGCTAACGCACCCGCCCTATTCTGTCTGTCCACAGCGGCAAGACCTGGTGTCCGTCATCTCAACATTTATGAAGTCCGCGTCAGATCAGGTAGAAATCCGAGTCACCATGAGCCCAGAGGAGATAGACACGTTCGTGTTCTGCTTAGCTAACAAGAAGTCGGCGGCGAAGCTGGCCAAGGAGATGACCGATCTGGTGAGTCTCCCTTGTGGAGTGGTGCTCGATCATTGCTGCATGGTGCCTAAAACTTAGTCATTGGTAGATTAGTGCAAGCATCATGTTGTATTCTAAGCTTTGGATTGATTCTGAGCTTCTGGACATGCACTTTGACTCATGGACACACTCACGATCACCTGATTGATTAACATGTCAATAAATACGCGTTTACGTGCAGCCTTAAACACCTAGTGTGGGTGGCTGCTTTTCACCTCTCGACTGCAAGCATTCCTGCCGCTTGAAGCCGTTTGTAATTGTATCATGTGCCCGCTATTTTTCAGCGTCTGAATCGTCCCTGTGTCCGGCAGAGTACCTACTGTCTGGAGTGATCTGACCCGTCCTTGTGTCCGGCAGAGTACCTACTGTCTGGAGTGATCTGACCCGTTCTTGTGTCCGGCAGAGTACCTAACTGTCTGGAGTGATCTGACCCGTCCTTGTGTCCGGCAGAGTCCTACTGTCCCTGGAGTGATCTGCCCGCCTTGTGTCCGGCAGAGTACCTACTGTCTGGAGTGATCTGACCCGTCCTTGTGTCCGGCAGAGTACCTACTGTCTGGAGTGATATGACCCGTCCTTGTGTCCGGCAGAGTACCTACTGTCTGGAGTGATCTGACCCGTCCTTGTGTCCGGCAGAGTACCTTCTGTCTGGAGTGATCTGACCCGTCCCTGTGTCCGGCAGAGTACCTACTGTTCGGAGCGGAAGTCGGCGGAGCGGTTCGGTCTTCCGTCCCACTTCTCGGTTCTCTCGGAGATCCACGAGGCGACCAGCAGTGTGCTGGACGCCCGGGTGATAGCCGTGGTCAACAAGTACCCCGACTTGGTGGAGTACATCCACGTGTCAGACCAGTACTCGGGACCCAAACAGGTACGAGCTGGTGCGGGCTCCCGACGCAAACGTGTGGCGAATATCGCGTGCCTTGACTTTCTATTCTGGCTCCCGTACTACTGAGATGTATTCTGTACTCGCAGTTTTGGAAGGACATTGGCTGTCTGCACAAATAAGCGACGATCAATTTTGAAATGGATTATGGTCGCAACTTCGAAATTTGCATTCGATCAAACAACTGTTGAACGAACAATGAAGAACTTTGAGTTATTTAACTGAGGAAAGAAACTAGCTTCCCGATGATGACTTTTCACTGCACCATTGACGAAGCGTGATGCAGTAAGAGAACATGCAAGGTCTGTGTGCCTGGCTCGCCTGCTGTCGTTTTACCATCCCATGTTACCTCTCTCTGAACCGTCGCTGATGACCGCTCTGTCTGCCATCTGTGTCCAGCTGGACGACCAGGCGCCGGTGGAGCTGCCCAAGGTGAAGCCGACGCTGGCGTTCTGCTTCAACCTGCCGGGCCGCGGCCGCCTGCAGCCGGCCGATGTGGAGGCTGTGCGGCCGCTGATGCAGCTCGTCCTCTACATGGTGGACCGCATGAAGCGCTGCAAACTCGGCAGGGAGGTCAGTAAGACTGCCGGAGGGGTGGAAGGTCTCCGTAGGGCTGGGAGGCAGAGGTTATGAGTTTGGAAGTCCCAGGAGTACCGGGCGGCAGGGGTGGAGAGGTCTCCGTAGGGCTGGAGACAGAGGTACTGAGTTGGGTGCAGTGGCGGCTCGTGGTCATCCCAAGTACCTGAGGCCTCAAGCCCAAGTTAGAAGTTGCAACGGATAGGAGAGGGACGTCATTTTCTGAAAATATTGGGGGTGCCCAATGCTCTTTATAGATACTATCTAATTTTTTACCATGCAACGCCATAGGCCTAATGTTAAAATTTGAAATAATTGGGTCCCCCCCCAAAAAAAAAAGTATACAAAATCGACACCGGTGGGTATAGGACTGCAGCTGCCCGTAGTCACGCCTGGCGCCGGTGACCGCCTGGGCTGTCGACTCACGGACAGCATGCGAATCTGAGCCATCCGAGCAGGTCGTATTACGCATGCGCAAGCGCATGAAGGCTAGCGGTGTCAATCGGTAACCAAAATTTTGGTTACCGAAAAAAATGTGTGACCGATTCGGTAATCGGTCGTCAGGCCTTATACATTTTTGGACACTTTTCGGTCAAGCTCAATCTTGTTTAAATAAGCAATTGTTTAAAAATCGGTCAAATCTTGGACATTTTTTGGCCTCAACCAAAATCGGTCAATATTTGGACAACCAAAATGCCTCCTGTTTGGTATTGGATTGGTTTTGGTCAGGAAATTTTGGAAAAATGACATCGCTAATGGAGGCCGGCTCGCCGGCGGCCTCACGGGCCGAGACGCAGAGGGAGAGCTGCACATTTAATGTAGCATCACGTACCCGTAACGAACTACAACGCAAACATTAAATGTTATTTCATTAATAATTTAAAGAATGCGGTTACATCCCTTTAGTGAGGTCTATCTAAAGAACATCGCAAGTTCGATGACAAAACATCGCCATAATCGGTTGCAGGGAATTGCGGTTGCAAGGAAAAAGTCGCTTGCCTCTACTCTCGGCCACGGCCCGCCCGCCGCGCTGCTGCACGGCGCCGACGGCACGAATAGTAAAATATAATAATATAAATAATATATGATAGCTTTCGAGCAAAAATATGTGCCAATCGATATGTCAACTGTTTCTAGTTCATGAACTTTGATTGCCGTCGCTACGACTCCTAGAATCCGAATATATCGCTTTTGAGCCCAAAAACATCCCGGCCTCATCGTTGTCCATTACCGCACAGGCGCGGCATCGTCGGCTGAGATGCGTTCGCCGCTGGTGCCTCAGTAGCTGGGTTGAGCGGGCGGAAGGCGGTCAGCGGCAGAACCGGGCCGGCTCAGCCGCTCGTAGCGGTCAATGAAGTATGTTAACGTATGAAACGCTGTTGGCTGGCGGTGGATGGAAACTACTTTAGAACGGCATTTTGGGTGTTAGTCATAAATGAAATGCACTTGCGATGTGCAGAATGGGAAATAATTCACGCCAACTTTGTTGTCTATGGCAACCAATCATATTTCACAAAACACATTCTTCCTAAAAAATAGGTGAGGCCCGGCTCAGTTGCTCCCTATGACGAGCCGCCACTGTGTAGTCCAGGAGTACTCGCGGCAGGGGAGCCGGGAAGGCAGAGGTACCGAGGTTGGTAGTCCCAGGAGTACCGGGCGGCAGGGGAGCCGGGAAGGCAGAGGTACCGAGGTTGGAAGTCCCAGGAGTACCGGGCGGCAGGGGAGCCGGGAAGGCAGAGGTACCGAGGTTGGTAGTCCCAGGAGTACCGGGCGGGAGGGGAGCCGGGAAGGCAGAGGTACCGAGGTTGGAAGTCCCAGGAGTACCGGGCGGGAGGGGTGCCGGGGAGGTAGGGGTGTGCGGGGTGAGGTGTCCTGTAGAGTGTAGGTGATGGGGTTCCTGGTTGTTTGACAGCATGTAGGTGCACGGACACGCGTGCCGTACCATTCCATGACAGTTGCGTTGCTTGATGAGTGTGGATCTGTCCTCAAATGTGATAGGTATGTCTGTATTGGTGTTTGTGATTTTTTGTCGGCGGGGGCGGCTGAAGGCGTTGGGTTTGTCCACACATGTGATCGGCGTGTCTCTCCTCGCTGTTTCGGCAGGCTCGTCTGAAGGCGGAGAAGAACCGCCTGCGTGTGCAGGAGGTCTTCCTGAAGCAGACGCACCAGTCGCGCGCGGAGAAGGCGCAGTTCAAACGCGAGGAGAAACGCCGCCTGGAGAAGGAGCGAATCCTGGAGGTGAGCCACACGACACGCACCTTTCGACCTGTGTCAAAGCTGCTCCGAAAATACAGCGTCGCACTCTGTCCGGTACATGACTTGTCGGTCGTATTTTGCAATTTATACGTATTTGAGTTGTTGCGACAGGAATAGGAAAAACACTCAAAGTTTGCTCCAATTTGTATAGGTTTTACCATTTTGTCATTGTTTTTTCATTGTACAAATGCTGACGGGATTGACGCTGACATTGAATTTAAAAAGAGCCTGTTGTCGATTACGGTGATGATTATTTCTTTCGGCTCATGGGTGTATCAGTATCGGTATTATTGTTGCCATCGTCCTAATAAATCGACCTTTATGGCGTGAGAATGCACAGAACGCCACGCAAAATGCATATCGAAAGTGTCTTTCGTATCACTTAATCGATTGGGTAACCCGGGAGTTTCGGTCCTTGCTAAAAGCCATGGGCATGGCATTAATTGCAAGCATAAGCATCGCACTGTTTATTTCAATATGGTTATCTGTTGCGCACAAGTGCCATGGACACCATGTCTGGGTGGCGAGCGTTATCCGTAACCAACACCGTCATGTCGCATCTGCGGCGGCCACTGGCTCGGGAGTTCTGCCATATTGTGTGACGTTGGCTTGAGTCACTGAGGCGTGTCTCTGTACTCGCTGTGGTCAGCTCTGTAGGTCTGTCTCTGTACTCGCTGTGGTCAGCTCTGTAGGTCTGTCTCTGTACTCGCTGTGGCTGTGGTCAGCTCTGTAGATCTGACTCTGTACTCGCTGTGGTCAGCTCTGTAGATCTGCCTCTGTACTCGCGGGCTGTGGTCAGCTCTGTAGATCTGACTCTGTACTCGCTGTGGTCAGCTCTGTAGGTCTGCCTCTGTACTCGCTGTGGTCAGCTCAGTAGGTTTGTCTCCGCACTCGCTGTGGTCAGCTCAGTAGGTCCGCCTCTGTACTCGCGGGCTGTGGTCAGCTCAGTAGGTCTGTCTCTGTACTCGCTGTGGTCAGCTCAGTAGGTTTGTCTCCGCACTCGCTGTGGTCAGCTCAGTTGGTCTGTCTCTGTACTCGCTGTGGTCAGCTCAGTAGGTCTGCCTCTGTACTCGCGGGCTGTAGATCAGCTCAGTAGGTCTGCCTCTGTACTCGCCTGTGGTCAAGCTCTGTAGGTCTGTCTCTGTAACTCGAATGTGGTCAGCTCTGTAATGACCTTGTACGCGGATGTGTCCTCGGGAGTAGTCTGCTCTTCACGCTGTGGTCAGCTCAGTAGGGTTTTGTCTCCTAACTCGCTGTGGTCGATCTGTACTCGCTGATGGTGTTGCTAGGTCTGTCTCTGTACTCGCTGTGGTCAGCTCTGTAGAATCTGCCTCTTACTCGCGGCTGTGGTCAGCTCAGTAGTCCTGTCTCTGTATCGCTGTAGTTCAGCTCAGTAGGTTTGTCTCCGTACTCGCTGATGGTCAGGCCTCTGTACTCGCTGTGGTCAGCTCAGTAGGTCTGTCTCTGTACTCGCTGTGGTCAGCTCTGTTGGTCTGTCCCTGTACTCGCTGTAGTCAGCTCAGTAGGTCTGCCTCTGTACTCGCTGTGGTCAGCTCAGTAGGTTTATCTCCGTACTCGCTGTGGTCAGCTCAGAAGGTCCGCCGCCCGCCAGGTATGTCAGTGCACGTCTCTCCTGTGGCGGCGTGAAGTGTGCGGCGACACGACTCGGCTCAAATCAGTCCCTCCCTGTGACACGCCGGGCTGTGTGCGTGCGTGCGTTGAGGGCGTTTCGTAACGGGCGGCTCAGTTCATGACCGGCACTCTGATGTGGTGATCCAGAGTCGCTGGATTTCGGTGGGAAGAGGCATCGTATCACAAATGGATGCTACGACACGTGTGTGATGTGTCCACTAGAAGCGGATTTGTATGGGTTGGGGTGTTTATTTTGTGCTGGGCTGGACTCTAGCGGTAGACATTACAGCGGTGCTGCCTGTTGGTATGACGTCATCGGTTTCTGTCCTGTGTGCTGCAGGAGGAGGACCCGGAGAAGCAGCGCCGTCTCGAGGAGAAGAATGACAAGAAAGAGGCGAAGCGGCGTGCTCAGATGCGTCAGATGAAGGTGAAGGCGCTGTGAGCGGCGCGGGACGCGACCGGCGCCGTCCTCCGCCCCACCGCCGGCTGAACTTGGAGACAGACAGACAGACAGACAGACAGACAGACAGACAGACAGACAGACAGACAGACAGACAGACACGACAGACAGAACAGACAGACAGACAGACAGACAGACAGACAGACAGACAGACAGACAGACAGACAGACAGACAGACAGACAGACAGACCGACAGACGCTCAGCGGCGTGTCTCAGCGAGTTTTCGAATCGATGCTTTTGCGTCCAAGGGCATTGCCTCGATGATCACCGGCCAAAAAGCTGTCGATGCGATTCTGTATCGGAGTACTAAACATACCTGCAGAGTCTGATATGTTGTTCAGTTCTCGCATCAGCTGTTGCCGTTGGCGTCTTGAGATTGTAGGCATCAGTATGTTGGTTCTGACGGCCGGCGGTGAAGCGGTGGCGGCTGGCGCACGGTCGGCCCCCGCAGCCGCCTCCTGCGTGTATCGTGTGTGGTGTGGTCGTGTGGTCTCTGGTGTGAGGTCTGGTGTGAGGTCTGGTGTGAGGTCTGGTGTGAGGTCTGGTGTGTGGTCTGGTGTGTGGTCTGGTAGCTTGTTTACTCCCCCGTTAACCCGCGGTCAGTGGTGTGCCCCTGCTCCGGTGCGCAGCGCCGCGACTGAAATCAGGCCACGTCAGCGCTGGCTTCCGGTGGCTCGGGCACGGAGTGTGCCCGGTCCGGAACATGTGTCCGCTTACCATGCTGTTCGGTATTGACCTGAGTATCACTGGTAACGGCGGTGTAGTGGGAACTGGAAGGAGGTCGTCGCGACAGGGTATGCCCATTTCAAGGATGGACACTGGGCAGACTCTGCCTGAGCCTAGTCAAATTAGTTGACGGAGAGCTTTTGGCACCTTTGAACCCCATTTAAGCAATGTTATCGATGCGTCAACACTTACGTAAACCAATTCCGGGAGCAATATTATCTGGCGCTTGTGTTCGCGTTTTGCTTTCCTGTGGTCCAGGCTTGTATTTGTTTAGGTCTGTAATGTGCGTGAATTTGTAGTATATCTCCATATGCCTTGAAACGATCGCGAACTCGCTGGACGTGTACGCGTGTCTGAATCCCCATCCACTCGCGGTGAGAGCTCGGTCGGCCGATCGGCTTGGTACACGTCGCTAAGATATACTGAGGCGTCCAGTCCGGACCGGTGAGGCGCAGCACGCGTGCCCTGCACCCGGGAGCTGGAGGAGGGACGTTCCCAGACCAGGCGCGCGTTCGCCGAGACGCCGCAGCTGGCCGCCTGGTGCCGACAGCTGCCGTATGCCAGGTGTACCGTAGTTCTGTATGTCTGGCTGTGAAGGCAGCGGGCTGGCTGGCTGGCTGGCCGTGTGTTGGGCCGTGGGCGGCGTACCCGCAGTGGCGGAGTGTGGTGACAATACTCGCTGGGTAAAGATCGCAGGGCTGGTCGACCGCTGATCTCACGAGCGGCAGTCAGCTGGGCGGGCTGCACCACTCGTATCGAGAGGCCAAATAAATACAATACCACAAATCAACCCAACGGCTTGTAACAAATGGTGTGAACCAATGTATCCAGGACAGTGTTGGGTATCAGTGCAGTATATTTTGTGCACGAAAAGTGCAAAAAGTACATGAGACTCGGACAGGTTCCATCGTATCAGTAATTCGATATGAATGGACGATATGAACGGTCTTAAAACAGATATGACTCATGTTGTCAAGTGCTGGCCTATACATGAAGTGCTGGCAAATACAGGACTCTCAAGTACTGACGATCAGTAGCGCGTTAATAGGTCCCGAAACAGTAAAGTAATTAAGCAACGGAGACAACATATTGCTCGCGTCATGCCACACCACACTGTAGTTTCCGCATAGCTTGGGTAATTGTTTAGTGAAGAATGCCAATGATCTCCTGTCATTCAGCTTCTGTTCAGTTGTGTTGGCGGCCGTGGCCGCGATGCTCCCGTGGGTGCTGTCGCATTATTACCTCGGCATTGAACTGATCGAATTGGTGCAAAATATGCATCCTTAAAGTGCCTCAAATCCCCGACCCTAAATATTACGCGGAATACAGATCAATGGCCCTGTTACATTTCTTTGGTGACATGACTAAAGATAGTGTAGGATTCTTCGAATCCTGTCTTGTGTGTCCGGCTTTAAAAGTATCAAAGACGCGTGTAGTAAGCCGTGTTCACAGTGCAGTCGGCCGTGTTCACAGTGCAGTCGGCTCCGATCACCAGCGGAGCGTCAGAGCCCTTGATAGACGCGTGCAGTAAGCCGTGTTCACAGTGCAGTCGGCTCCGATCACCAGCGGAGCGTCAGAGCCCTTGATAG
>VOPJ01007564.1:0-15253 GCA_014673585.1 Semibalanus balanoides
GGGATTCTTACGAATCAGAGTAGACGGTGAAGTTCTGGAGCTAGACAGCTACCCCCCAATCGACCCAAAGAAAAAACATGACATAGAAGTCGTGGTAGATCGCTTCAAAGTACGCGACGACCTCGCCTTGAGATTAGCAGAGTCATTCGAAACCGCGCTACGACTCTCAGACGGACTGGCAATGGTTGCCGACATAGACGACCCAGAAAACACTCAGATGTTCTCAGCAGGTTTTGCCTGCCCAACCTGTGGCTTTGCGCTGGCTGAGTTAGAGCCAAGACTGTTCTCATTCAACAGCCCCCACGGCGCCTGTGGCAACTGTGACGGCTTGGGAGTAGAGCAACAGTTTGATCCCTCGCTAATCATCACTAACCCCAAGCTAAGCCTAGCCGAAGGCGCGATAAAAGGCTGGGACAAACGAACCACATTTTACTATCAGCTGATCCAAGCATTGGGCGCACACTATAACTTTGACCCCGAAACAGCATGGGAAGACCTCTCAGAAGATATCCAAAAAATAGTGCTCTATGGCAGTGGCAATACCGAAGTCGCCTTTGAATACATCAACGGTCAAAGGTCAGACCGCAAAAGCGCAAAACCACGTTTTGAAAGGTATCATCAATAACTTCTCAACGCCCAACAGACTCTAATATGGTGAGAGACGAACTCGCCAAATACCTAAGCCAAAATGCCTGCAGCAGCTGCGGCGGCGAAAGACTCAATATCTCCGCAAGATCGGTGCTAGTAGACGACAAAACACTACCCAGTCTTACTGAAAAAGTATTTGAAGATGCCCACTGGAAATAGTTTTAAAAATCTCTGAACTCACCAGGCAACAGTGCTAAATTGCCGACAAAAATCTTAAAAAGAAAATCATGCGAACGAACTGACGTTTTTGAACACGTCGGCTGAGCTATCTCACCTCTCTCTGTGGGGCAGACCTCCGCTATCAGGTGGAGAGCACAGCGTATCAGACTAGCATCGCAAATCGGCGCAGGCCTAGTTGGTGTCATGTACGTGCTAGACGAACCCTCGATAGGACTACATCAGCGCGACAACGGCAAGCTACTAGAAACCCTAAAGCACCTGCGCGATCTAGGAAACACCGTGATCGTGGTAGAGCATGACGAAGACGCCATACGATTAGCCGACTATGTCGTCGACATCGGCCCAGGTGCCGGAGTCAACGGTGGTCATATCGTTGCCGAAGGCACGCCGCAGGAAATCATGGATCACCCCGACTCCTCAACCGGCGCGTACCTGTCTGGCAGGAAATCTATAGCCGTACCTAAAGAGCGTAAAAGTATTGTAGGTCAGCCAGCACTCAAACTTATAGACGTGATGGATAACCTACAAAAAGTTCAGTGTCCACCGTGCCGTTAGGTGTTATGAACCTGCGTCACCGGCGTATCTGGCTTCTGGTAAATCGACACTGATTAATAACATACCTAATCACGTCGCCATCTGGAGGCAGCACGTCTATAATCACATGCCGTCCATCGGTGCAAAACGCGATAGAAGGCAATAGAGCTAGTTGATAATCGTGAATAATCGACCAATCACCGATGGCCGAACCGTGCTTCAAACCCGCAACCTATAACCGGACTGTTACCTGATCCGTTGACCTTTTGGCCATACCCCAGAAGCCAGATCGCGCGGCTATTACCTCAGTCGATTCAGCTTTAACGTCAAAGGTGGACGCTGCGAAGCCTGCCAAGGCGATGGCTTAATCAAAGTAGAAATGCACTTCCTACCAGACGTCTATGTCCCCTGTGATGTCTGTCAAGCCAAACGCTACAATCGCGAAACACTAGACATTCGCTATAAGGGTAAGAACATCCATGAAGTGCTAGATATGACCGTTGCTGATGCAATGGAATATTTTGCCGCAGTGCCACCACTGGCCAGAAAACTGCAGACCCTAATGGATGTCGGCCTGACTTATATCAGATTAGGCCAAAACGCAGTCACGCTATCTGGCGGAGAAGCTCAGCGAGTCAAACTCGCCAAAGAACTATCAAAGCGCGATACTGGGCAAACCATTTATATCTTAGATGAGCCGACCACCGGTCTGCATTTCGAAGACATCGTATTATTGTTGAAGGTATTAGCAGCACTTAAAGAGCGCGGCAACACTATCTTGGTGATAGAACATAATCTTGATGTGATCAAAACAGCGGATTGGATTATTGACCTTGGCCCAGAAGGTGGCTCTGGTGGTGGAACTATCGTGGTTGAGGGAACGCCTGAGACAGTTGCTGCGTGTAAAGAGAGTTTTACAGGTCAGTATTTAAAGCCTTTGTTGGAGGTTCAGCACTAGAGAGAAGTCTCGACTCTCTTTGGAATGCGGCTGTGAGATTCAATTCACAGCCTTAGCTAATGAGGCCTTTCTTAATGCTCGTCACTGTTCTTTTTGCTGATCTGACCTTCACCGTTGGCACTCCACAAGTCGCGATAAGACCTGATAGGAAGATCGCGAGGAGTGGTTTCGTCGCTAATCTGTTTTATTCCTAACTGAATGTTGTCAAGATACTGCATATCCATCCTCTTTAACTCTGGATTCCGTCCTTCGACGGAATGACAAAGTTTTCGCAATCTCGCTAGCCTGCCTTTGCTGCTGTATGAACCTGCCTTACGCACCGACTACCCCGCGTCACTCCGTTTGAAAAAATCGGAGTCTAGAGCGCCATAACCAGGTTGCCGTAAATTAGGCTGTCCCTGACATCGCCCAAACCATCAGAACCCAGCCTGTACAACAGGCATCAAAAGCCATCTCCAGAGGCGATAAGATTGATCGGCTGTAGAGCTTTATTTGTAGTTTAGGTGCTGGTGCAATGACCGGCCTCATCTCGCAAGAATCCCGCCCGCCGTCATCACCCGACTTTGAAAAACCGAGCTCGCCAGAGCATGCCACGATCCACTGAGGTTACCGTAAATTCAGCCTGTCGCCACCTCAATCCCGGCGCAAAACCATCGAACCCCACACTGTATCAACAGCATCAAAATCCCTCTCCCTTTGGGAGAGGGTTGGGTGAGGGTGTCTTTGAGTTGAGTTCATAATCGTTAATTCGATATAGTGAAAATAAGTAACTATCTAATCTCAGTTTTCAAAGATTCGATAACTTAACCTCAAGCCGACTTCTGGCCTCACCAATAGCATCTTTCAATAAACTAGATTACAAAAACTCACCAATTTCGTGGCAACGACTCACCAGTTATTTGCTCATAAAATTCCGCTCTCATTTAGCAGCAAGTAAACTCTCTGCTTCTATCACAAGAAATAAAGTTAAATCCGCCACTTTCAGTACGGTTAAAAACCATTAACGGCTGACTTCAGTAAACCAGTTTGTTAGCTGATGCTCCTCGTAGCGACTGGATAGTTTCGGTTGCTTTCATGGCGGACTCGATAACTGGGGTTAGCTGTGCGCCAGTTCGCTGGCGTTGGGGACGGCGATATCCAATGCCGAGGCGAAGGCACCATCTTCTTTTTCGGCGGTATATTGATCATAGGCATCGACGGCGACTTCGGTTGATTTTACGGCCCAGCTTAGCCAGCCTTCGGTGGTGGTTTTGGCGACTTTTGCTAAGAAGCTTGGGTCTCTTCTAGGCGTCTAAGGCGAAATAGGCATCGCCTTTTACATGCACAGGGTCTGCGGCAACGGTTGAGAGTGCGTTTAGTTGTGTCGGAGAGAGTCCTTTACTGCCGCAACCACTTAGCAGTACTATACTGATTAATAAAAGAAATTTAACTCGGTTCATTGACTGTTCCTCAGTTTCTATAAGATAACAAATTTGGTCTGAATAAACCATGATGCCACAGTTAACCTAGTGCCGAGATTAATCAGGGAATATAAATGACAGAAATCAGAATGGCTAGGGCCGAGGACTTTGCGCAGATCTGGCCTATTTTGCGTAACATCTGTCGTGTTGGTGATACCTTTGCTCTACCTAGAGATATCGATCAAGACAGCGGTTACAATTATTGGATAGCGAGCGCTAAGGCAGACTTATGTTTATCTCAGGGATGGTGTGGTCCATAGGCAGTTTTATCTCAAGACCNTCAGACTTGGTGCATTGCGTGACCTCAATCGAGAAACAAAAACTGTCACCCTTGCTCCCACCTTGAATGACAGTGGTGAAATTATTGTTCCAGAATCAACTCTCGAATATGATACCCTCGTCTTTTGTCTCGGCAGTCAGTCCAATGATTTCAATGTCACAGGGGTAACTGAGCACTGTAAATTTCTTGACAGCACCCATCAGGCTGAACGCTTTCACCAGCATTTGTTGCAAGCCATTTTGAAATCATCAAGTGATGACAAACAGCAGCAACCAATATCGCCATTGTCGGGCAGCGCCGACTGGAGTCGAGCTGTCCGCCCAACTTCGCGAAGTCACTGATTTACTTTCACCGCCTATGGTCTTGGCGCAGGGTTTGATGATCATAATGTTAACATATCGCTATTAGAGGGAACTGACCGGATACTGCCAGCTTTACCTGAGTACTTATCAACAGCCACCCATGAGGAGCTAGAGAAACGTGGTATCAAAGTTCTTACCAATATGAAAGTGGTAGGCATAACTGAAGAGAGGCATCGAGATTGCAGACCAAGCAGCTATCCCTTGTGCCATCAAAGTATGGGCAGCTGGCGTAAAAGCCCCTGACTTCCTTGCTAACATTGCCGGCTTGGAAACCAACCGCGCTAATCAGCTACAAGTCAGGCAGACATTGCAAACCACCTTGGATGATAATATTTTTGCGATGGGAGATTGTGCTGCCTGCCCTTGGCCTGAGCACGATAAAAACGTTCCGCCAAGAGCACAAGCCGCTCATCAGCAAGCGAGTTTATTGGTTAAGAGCATGAAATCACGAATCCAAGGAGATCGGTTGCCCGGCTTTGTATACAAAGACTATGGCTCTCTAGTTTCTTTGGGCGGCTTTTCAACCGTCGGTAGTTTGATGGGAAATCTACTAGGCACGGTTCGCGTTGAGGGAATGATCGCTCGAATGGTCTATTTGTCTCTTTATAAAATGCACCAGATGTCATTATTCGGTGTCTTCCCCACCCTAATGCTGTCACTTTCTAATGTATTTAGACGAACGGTACACCCAGCATCAAATTGGCTTATCAATTACATTAATAAATTGCGGATTCAATTATAATCAAGCACATGTTGGTCTTTAAAAACGATCAAAACGAAAGCAATAGCAGCATTGCCGTTATCTAAACTATCGACCCTGAGTATAAATAAACTATTGATTTTAATGTGTTAAATAGATTTGGTATAATAGTTTGCAAGTTAATTCTAAAAACACAACATTTCCTTGCAAACATGAAGCCTAAAAAACCTGATAATTCTCCTGACCTATTCCGCTCACAACTCTCCCAAATGCTCAACATGCGACATCCTCTAGTGCGTCTATCCGAGCAAATAAACTGGGAGAAACTCGAATCGAGTATTGATGTTATTTATAGCGATGGTGCGGGACAACCACCACTACCAACACGATTGTTGGCAGGCTTACATTATCTCAAATACACCTTTGATGAGAGTGATGAGAGCGTGGTTGAACGTTGGATTGAGAACCCCTATTGGCAATACTTTTGTGGCTTTGAGTATTTGCAACATGAGTTGCCACTCCACCCTACCAGTTTAGTTCGCTGGCGAAATCGTGTTGGTGATAAGCTTGAAGCGCTGTTGGAACAGACTATTGAGTTGGCAAGGCAAACAAAGGCAATGTCTGTGCGTGAGTTGAATCATGTGAATGTGGACACTACCGTCCAGGAGAAAGCGGTCAGCTTTCCAACAGATGCAAAGTTGTATCATAGGATGCGAGATGTTCTGGTTAAGGCCGCTGAGAGACGAGGCATAAAACTCCGTCAGAGCTATCGCAAGGTTGGTAAAAAAGCGCTAATCATGCAAGGTCGTTATTCCGCTGCCTCTCAGGGGCGCCGAGCTGCCAAACAAACCCGTACTCTAAAAACTTATCTTGGCCGAGTGGTACGAGATATTGAGCGAAAGGCCATTGAGAAGGATGATGAATTGGTTGTGATGCTCCAGCGAGCCAATCAATTGCTCAAGCAACAACGTAAAGACAAGAATAAGATTTACAGTGTGCATGCCCCTGAGGTCGAATGTATTGCAAAGGGTAAAGTTCATAAGCGTTATGAGTTTGGTAACAAGGCAAGCTTCGTTACCACCTCTAAAGGTAATTGGATAGTGGGTGCGCAGAGCTTGGCAGGCAATCCCTATGATGGGCATACATTAAAGGGTGCAGTTGATCAGGTGGAGAGACTCACCAAGCGAGTGCTCAAGCATGTGTATTGTGATCAAGGTTACCGAGGGCACGGACTTGATAAAGATCGCGTGATCATCTGCGGTCGCATTCCCAAACGGGCCACACAGAGTAGAAGAAAGTGGATGAAGCGTCGAGCAGCAATTGAGCCGATGATAGGTCATTTAAAATCAGATAATCGCTTAAACCGAAATTACCTCAAAGGTGTCAAAGGCAATCAGGCCAATGTGGTTCTAGCAGCAGCTGGTTACAATCTTGCCAAGTTACTAGCTTGGTTTTATTGTGCCTGTAAGAAATACTGGGTATTTTTGACTAGAGAGCTGAAAGAATACCTCAATTACACCAAATTACTTAAAGAGTATGAGGATTTTCAGGTGCGACTAAATAACCACTAGATTTCAGAAGATACAATATCTTCTGAGACAGCTATCAGAAGCTATAAGAAGGCGGTAGGATTTTATTAAAGCCGCTTAAACGCTTGAACAGTTTATTGAGCTTTTCGCCACATACCTACTACTAAACTCACACGTCGCACCCACTCGCACAATCCCCCACCTAATATGATGTGAATGTTTCGCCTGCCAAAACACGCGCACAACAATTTCCCCATGATATAAATATCACAGAAGCTCTAAGACTAGTTGTTTATAGTATTTGAATGGTTGCTGGCTTGCAGCGAGAAAATGGTAGTCGCGAGTGGATTCGAACCACCGACCCCCACAATGTCAATGTGGTGCTCTAACCAACTGAGCTACGCGACTATACTGTATAGGTTATATACTGGAACACTGGGTTCCGACTTGATTGATTGAGTGCGGTGAATGCGTCCAACCAATCAAGGATGCGGATAATAGACCAAAGCCGTGGTGCTGTAAAGACTTCACGGCATCAGTTTTGTCGATATTTTTACCTTTTTTCTGCCAACAACAATGCAGCGTTGTCTACAGCGATATTATAGTGAGGATCTTCCTTCACATTGACCTCTACCAGAGGGCCAGCATTGTCTAATAATTGCTGGCACTGCTGACTCAAATGAACGAGGTGCAAAGTCTTTCCCGCCTTCTGGAAACGATCAGCTAACTTGTCTACCGCCTCAAGTGCTGAGTGATCGGCTACTCTCGCTGACTTGAAATCTATGATCACATCATCAGTGTCATCTTTAGGATTGAATAGCTCCTGGAACTGACGAATAGAACCAAAGAAAAGCGCGCCTTCTAATGATAGATGTTGTGAGCCATCTTCATTAACCGAACGCTTAACTGTGATGTGGTTTAAGCCGTGGCTCCCAAGCAAAGACTAGGTGCAGATAAGATAACACCGATAATTTACTGCTACAGCGAGATCATAGAATAACGGTAAATAACCGCAACCGCTATGCCAATTAAAGACTCCATTGGTGGGATTTTGGTCAACAAACCGAAACTGCTCCACTCAAAGGTACCGATAACCACCATAAACATCACGCCCATGAGTACCGCAATTGGTATCATCTCAATCCAACTTGAAGCATAGAGGAATAAACAACAACAAGGAATAACGCCGTGGATACCAGACCAATGGGTCGGCCACGACCACCTGAATTTGATATTAATTATACTCTGCCCAACCATCCACAACCACCCATATCCACCAACAACCTGTGACAGTATTGGCAACAACCTTGGCGTACAACTCTTTGTTTGGACGACCAGTAGTCTCGGTATCTCGTCATCAAGTTCAGAGTCAACAAGCTCTCAATCAAACCCACCAAAGCCATAATAACGGCATATGGCAACGCGGTTAGAAAGATTTCCATAGTAACAGTAGGCATAGAGAACTGTGGCAAACCACCACTGATAGACGTGATATCCAACGGTTTTAGTAGTGAAGCCTGGGAACAATTGCATTAACACGACAACCAACGCAGTTCCGGCAATGATCGCCGCTAAAGTTGATGGAATGATATTAGTCAGTTTAGGCAAAAACTGAATGATCGCCATTGTCAAGAAGGCAATCGGCCAGCATAATGCTGATCTGATTGACCGGAATCCATTCCGCAACACAATCAATGCCCATCAACGCCATGAGCCGCCTACTCACTAGGCAATTGAAAATGTGGCCAACTGAGCGATGAATATCACCAACGCTAAACCATTAACAAAACCTAAAAATACCGGATGTGGCACCAAGCGAATAAACTTACCCAGCTTAAAGATACCAAAAAGGATTTGGATAAGCCCCATCACGATCACCGCCACAAAGAGGTATTGATGTCATGTTCGACTACTATGCAACCGCTACAACGGCTCTCGCCCCTGTTGCACCGGTGATCATACCCGGTCTACCACCGATTGCGGCTGCAATTAATCCCATAAAAAAGGCAGCATAAAGCCCCACAATAGATTAAACATGCGCGATTAGAGCAAACGCGACAGCTTCTGGCACAAGCGCCAAGGCAACTGTTAGGCCGGATAATGTATCGTTTTTTAAGGCGATAGGATTAAAGAAAGATTTTGAATTCGTCATTTTTCAGGCTTCTTAATGGATTTGTATTTAATAGGTGAGGTCGCGCATTATCCCTGCTCTGATATAGATTTCAAGTCAACACCGAAACTAGCGGATATCATATTAAGTTAAGGCAGGTTGTAGGGAAATTTTGAGTACGGATCTAGTAGAAACCGTACTTTTTCGTCCAGAAAATACTGAGCCCTCATGTTTTTACACATGAGAACCCAGCAGGCCATTATTAGCGTTGGAATTTATTAAAATAAGTAGTGATTCGCTATTAAATAACAGTCGCTTTATACAAGCACGACTGAGTAACCAACTTTATAGTTTCCTAATCTTTTTTCATTAGCTCCACAGTTGGAGATCCTGAACACAGTTACGCTTTATATTTGAATTTATCAGCTTATTCCTAGTTGCCTTTATCGCAGGCAGTACCGCTTACATTTCATTGGTAGAAGTACCAGCAAGAAAAGCACTATCCTACCCAATAGGGCCAGCTAGTTGGCGAGAGTTTTTTCCACGCGCAGCTAAAACACTCAAGAATACGGGAATATTCATGCTGCCTTTTAGCATCGCTTTTTATCTGGACGATAAATTGGTGTTGGATAATCGCTCTGCTTTGCTGCTTAGCAATAGGTCCTTACACTGGCGCTAAGATGGGTCCAATCAACAATCAATTGTTGGATGCTAATATAGATATGAACAGCCAAGAAGCAAATGATCTATCCATAGAATGGGGAAAGCGCCATATCATCCGGACTTACCTAGCAATTGCTGCGCTTGTGTTTGCAATTTTAGCAGCGCTGACATAGTTGTTGATTTGCCACTGCGAAAATCGACTAGATAAAACAAAGAAACTAACCTTATTCTGCTAAGGTTAGTTAATTTACCATAACAAGTAAATAGGTCTATTACAGGTCAGATTACAATACTACCTATGGCTATGCTACTGGTAAGTTCAGTGGAGCTTTTCTGATAGGTTTGACGACCGACCTGTCCAATTTCAGCGGCAATAACCGTAAACAATCAGACCAACAATCTGCTCATGCTCAGGGTCAATCCAAAGATATCATAAACTTACTATCCCTAATGACGGCGGTCCTGCTAGACCATTTCGAATGAACTCTATATATATCATTAACAACAGCAAATTTTGTATCGCCAAGCAGCAGCGGCATAATTCCTCTGTGTCTGTAACGAATTATCCGTTACTTGACTGGTTACTACTAGCCAACCAGGAATCCCCTGCCATCGCTTGGCTTTATGACTAGCTTTATCAATCACATTAGATGATGTAGGATTCAGTATTCAGCTCGATAATCTCGGTTTTGGTTTGCTCACCAATTAAATAAAAATGCCACGGCTCAGTTAGGTGATGATTCGGCGCGAATGCAGCTGTGGCTAACCATTGCTTGATCAGGCTGGCTTCCGGCTTGCTATCGGGCTTGGTATTCATGAACGGTTCTACGCTCGCGAATCACCTTCTCTAGGATTTGAGCTTGTTGAGCAGTATTTAGCATAGAATTGGAGTTTTGAGTCGTATTATGAGCTTCGATATCTTGTTTCATCAGGTTCAATATGCAATAAGTTTTAGTTGATTTGGCGTATATACCATAGTGAGTCTTGGATTATGTGCGTATTCAGCGTAATATGTCCGCTTCATTAGTTTACCATGTTAAGACATTGACCACTCTACTTTCGCGCGACGCGCACAATATTTCTCGTAAAAACATCAGCCCAAATGCACTTAAGGTGCTGTACCGCCTGCATGAAAAAGGATACCGCGCTTGCCTAGTTGGCGGCGGCGTTCGTGATCTGCTGCTCGATTTACAGCCTAAGGACTTTGACGTTGCAACTGACGCCACACCTGAGCAAGTCCGGAATTTTCCATTAATTGCCGTTTGATTGGTCGACGATTCAAATTGGCTCATGTCCGTTATGGCCGTGAAATAATAGAAGTTGCTACTTTCCGCGGACCAGCAATAGCTGAAGCTGAAGTTAACAGCGATAATATTGATGAGGTTGTTATGCTAATGTCGTGAAGTCGTAAGAAGACGAAGACAATAATTGACTGGGATGCAGTAGATCAAAGTCTAACCAATTTGGAAATAACGGTAAATGCCTTAGCAACGGCTAACAATACCAGCAAAAGCACTAGCAAGCCAAAGAAACAACGGTATGATCAAAATCCCTCACATCAGATTGACAGTGATGGTTTTGTTACCCGGGATAATGTTTACGGCACTATCGAAGAAGATGCTGTAAGACGTGACCTAACGATCAATTCGTTATACTACGATATCGATGGCTTTACAGTGCTTGATTACTGTGGCGGTGCTAAAGATTTAAAAGATGGCATAGTACGCTTGATAGGCGATCCTGAGACCCGTTACCGCGAAGACCCTGTCAGAATGCTGCGGGTAATTCGTTTCGCCTCAAAACTTGGCTTCACCATAGAAACCAAAACAGAAGCAGCCATGCACACCTGCTCTGAGCTGCTCGACAATATCCCCCCTTCTCGTTTAACGAGTAGGGTTTGCAAGTTACTATGAGTGGCCCAAGCTCACGCTAATTATCAACTCTTAAAAAATTATAAATTATTGTCTGCACTGTTCCCTTTTACTGAGAAAGCACTCAAAAAAGTATTCCGGTCCACAGCTACAGTATTTTGAGCAATTTATTGATATTGGCTTTACAGAACTCAGACAATCGCGTCGCCGAGGGTAAAGCGATTACGCCTTACTACTTGCTAGCTGTGTTTGTTCTGGGCGCCAGTTATTCAGGACTTGCAACCATTATTGAAGAAAGGTATTTCTTATCAAGATGCCATTTTCGAAGTTTCTGAGAAAATACTCAGCAAACAGCAAGACTTCTCTGCTATACCGAAGAGATTCTCTACGCCAATGCGTGAAGTTTGGTTGATGCAGCCTAGACTGGAGAAAATGCGCGGTAAGAAAGCTGAGAAACTACTCTCGCATCCTCGCTTCAGAGCGGCTTATGATTTCCTATTGTTACGAGCACTCGCTGGTGAAGGCTTGCTGATAGCGGATCACTTTCTTGGAACAAGCTACAACAGGATCAGAAATTATTAGCGCTAACAAATGTTCGCCCAGAGCGTCCACAGAAGTCTTACCGAAACCGTAAACCTTCTCGGAATCGCTCCAAACCAGCGTAAAAGTCATCTGACAAAGATGGCTGATTCTAAGACATCAGTGATGCACAGATCACAGTGAGCCAATAACAATGCCACAGACCACCACCTGAAATAGCACCACAAGAAATTTTGCGCAATGCCTATCTTGCGCTAAGGCAGCAAGTCTTGATGATCCCACTTCGCACAGGTCAAACAAGCTGTCGAAACGATTTGTCCCATACCGAACTCAAACTTGTCAGCGGTATCATCGGCCCTATAAACCCCACCCTGGGAGTGACTGATCAACTGACTTCATAAATGACAATGGTGCAAGGTTTGCAGACAACCTATCTCCAGCTTGCTTAACTCGAATATGCTGTAAAGAGATCGAATCTGCGCACGCCGCATCAGACTTATCGGTGGGGACCTCGAACAATCAGATGTTGATATCAATACATATGGAGGCATTGCACTAGAAAGCGAACGCTTGATATGCCACACCCTAGATTCCATGAACGCGCCTTTGTTTTGCTACCATTTGTGGAAATTGCCCCAAAGTTATTGATTGGTGATGAATTCTGACAGAGATTGTCGAGGAATTTACAGAACCACCATCAGCATTGATGAAGTCAATAAGTATTACGCTCTATCTTAGTCCATCTACCATTATTAACTATGAACTATACAAACTGCTTACCAACTAATCTCGCTGCTGTTTTTATTGTCAAAACAGTTACTTGCTTGCTATTATTGTTTTTTCGCTTTACTGGCACGTCATCAATGCACAGCAATCTGCTACGACAACCGCAGCCGTCAAGCCTGAAGATCAAACAGTTGCCATTGCTTTTGTTGGTAACCTTGCAGAAAAAAGTCTCAACCCACAAATTAACGGTGACCTGCTGGTTGATAGTATCGTCTATGAAAATGTCTACCAAGGACTAACGCATATCACCTCTAGCGGCTCATTAGAAATGCTGCTGGCAAATTGCGATTACAAAACAGAAGGCAACAAAGCTATCATCACTTTGCGTGATGGTGTTAAATGGAGTGACGGTAGCCCTCTTACAAGTGCAGATGTTATTGCAAATTTAGACCAAGTGAAATCTGGCGATAATCCTGATGGTTTATAAGCTCCACCATATCTCGGAATACACAGCCACCGATGATAAAACCATCGAAATGACTTCCACTAGACCTGATCCTGATTTCCTCTATAACTTAACCACCGCTGGCGCAGTATTAGTTAAAATGGACAGCAAGGGACAACCTATAGGCACTGGGCCTTATGTTATCTCTGATCCCTCGACTATGCCCGCAACTAATAAAGTAACTTTAACAGCCAATCCACATTATTGGGCCGGTACTAGCGCCATTACCATGCCACCGTACCGCTTCTCCCTACTAATGAGATGGCAGTTACCTCAATGCAATTTGGTGGCGTAGACTTTATACCTAACTTTCACGACCCTCTTCCAGCTCAGGTTTTCGCTAAAGATAAACAAGTCAATTTGCAAGTCGGTTTCAGCGAGCAGAAAGTATCTTGGCGAGAATAACTCCGAAGCTAGATTAAAAAACGCTTCTTCGTAATGCCTTTGCCCACTTATTAATAAGAAAAAACTGGCTGGATGACGTGATGTTGAAACTGCCATTATCGCAGCACTTTTCTTTTCTCACACATTGCGCAATGTTTGATTTATCTAGCTCTTATCCAACATCGGTTGATTATTGCGACACAACTCGTTGAACTGGCAGAGATAGACGACAAAAGTTTTACCTTGAAAATACCAAATGAAAGCTATCTGACCAGGACTGCGGAATCTATCAAGTCTGATCTTGCCAAAATAGGTTATCGACTCACCATAGTTTCACTCACGCCAGACGAGTTTGCTACTCAAGTGTTAACTGACAAAGACTATCAGCTCGCTTTAGTAAACCATCCAGAGACCAATGATATCGGCCTTTATGCCACTCGCACAATTACATGAACTATAAAAATCCCTATTTCTCAGTAGCCTATAACTTAGAAATACGAGAGATGGGATCAGCTGCCAGAAATGCGACCTTAAATCTGTTGCAACGCTTTCTCGCGCTAGATCAACCTGCCGTATATTTATATCAAATGCCAAATATAAATATCAGCAAAAAATCTTTATATGGTTATAGGCTACATGCACCGATCAATGCCATAGTTATCAGTGATTTATTTTGGGATCGATAACGTCTCTATGCGTATGACTAGTTAAATTTTTTCAAAAGATCGTTAGGCTTTTAATCGTCCTTATTTGCATACCTTTATCTGGCTTATTCCCGCCAACTGCTGGCATAACTAGCGCAGCACATCGGTATCTGGCACTCTAAATAGTGGCGCAATCAATAAAAGCGCCTTCGGCTGCCAGTCGTTAACTTGGCAACGCCAAGGGATACTTACGTTGGCAAATCTCTAGCAAATGTCTGATGGGGGAATTCGTCACTACTATTAAGCCAACTCTAGCTGGCATAAAAATCTCTCTAGATGACATGATTCTAGACATTCAACCCAATACTGTACCTAGATAACTCAACCAGTTGAATTTATTGCCGATATTTAAAAAATTTTCTCGCGCTGTGATTGGCTGGGATCAACACCCCAAATATCTATGGTCGATATCCCTTTCAGCAGGTTAAGGTTTCAACAGCAGGATAGCTTAAAACTGTTGGTGATTACATTGTAAGTTACGCACAGTGAGTTTCGACCTTACAGTCCCGCAAAGTATCTAATGCCGATTCCACAGAATCCTTTTAGGATTGAGGGATGGCAAGAAGTATTGTGTAAAGCAACAACCACCGCTGTGATTAATGATTTTATGCAACGAAAGACACAGTCTGCTATTTATTGGCTAATCGCTGTTGCAGGAAGACACGGAACAGGAACTCCTATATTTTATCAGTCATTGCTCAATAACATTCTGATAGTAAAACCTCTTTAAATTTCTTATTTCCTTAACATTTTGCACCATAGCCCATCTCAAACCTTTATCTGTAGTTTTTGATGCTTTTTCCCGCTATAACTCAGCTCACATTTATCTAAAACACATACTCTACACAACTACTAAAAAAGTCTCTAATTTACAATAAATTATTGACTAAAAACTACTATTATAAAGCTTAAGGAATCCATGAGGATACTATCAAAAACTACTGTATTGATCCTATCTACAGCTCTGCTTATAACGTCTTCTGCAGGCTGTTCCAACAGTAAAGAGGCACAGTTTACTGCTTCGGCAACCAAAGTCTCCTCACCAAAAAACTCAGCAACTCGAAGTAAGCTTCAAAAATTCATACAAGAATCTGCTCAA
>VOPJ01007565.1:0-16842 GCA_014673585.1 Semibalanus balanoides
TTTTTCGATCTGCTCTACAAATCTGCTATCTCTGTTCGAAACCCATAAAGGTGAACTATTCCCTTTAAGTGTCCTATATCATTTAAAAAAAACATATTTACCTGGTTAAACATCTGGTTGTCAAGTAAAAAATCACGCTTAGCGACATTATTCAAAAATTGTCATACCCATGCCCGCTCAGTACCCATGAAAAGTAAAAAAATGCATACCCAACCCAGACAATCGGAAGAATTGAGTGGGCACCCATGGGTGCACTCGATCCATGATGATCCCTGCTCCAGAGTTCCGAAAAAAGCGACACGAGCGCAAAGACGCGGACATCGGCAGTAACCACCCAAAAGCTGCTCCTCCTCCCCCAGTCAAAAATTAACGGCGACGCCCCTGATTGTGCCAATCAAAATAAAACGAACTATAGGTAGGCATTTGGTGGATCCAGGGGAGACATTTAGGGCCATGCCCCCAACCAAGACCCTGAAACTATTGTTTGCCCCCTAAAAACGGCCGGACGTACAGTTGCCCGCGGGTTGACGATTGCACTCTACCCCTGGTCACCAACTTTTGGCTGACGGCTGACGGCCCACTACCCCTCCCCCGCTCAACAACTTTTAGGAACTATTCCTACCTTGCTATTTTAACCCCCATACACCCAATCAACCCCCCTTTTCCTCCAAAAACACCAGTGAATCCTTCTGTGGTTTCTCGCCAGTGGAAGAAAGACACTTGCTTACTTTACTTGCCCATGAATATCCACCGATCGTTCAAACAAATGTCATTCGTGTTTTTCTGCTCAAGAAACCCCTTAGAGCCCTCAAGAAACCCCTTATCAAGACAATTTCGAAAGTGAACTATTATTTTTAAAGCTTGGACCTGTCCTGACACTTGGTTTTGCTTTAACCACTTGCACTGCTTATTTTCAACCTCTCACACAGCTTAGGGATTCTGTAATCAGCTCATACCATTAATCACATCATACGCATACGCATACCGACGGAACGCATGACCGACGGAAAACAGGACTAGTGGCAACTTAAAAACGTGATGCATGTACCTTAACCTGAAACAATTTTTAATGAAAATATTCATCATGTGATGTTAAGTAACGTGCAATGTATGTTTTTCAAGTGAGGGATTTGCCATGTGTTGACGACCTGTGTGTTACGAATTGCGTATTAACGATATTTTGAACGATGTGGCTTACGATGTAATTATGTGTGAGTGTGTGTGTGTCGATCCACTGACGATGATGCTGCAACGTATGGAAACCGGTTTGGAAGATGATTAACTATAAGTTGCTTTTATATGCTTCGACTTTTACATGTTATCTTATGGTTGCATTAAAACATTTTACATCTGAGGTACGCAAGCTGACTATGAGCCGTTTTGAGCTGTTTCAGAGAGAGACACTGGATATGATGTCAAAATGAACTGTTCGAAACTCAAACTGGATTGGATGTTCCTCTCCCATCTCATTTGCTTGTTAAACGTCTTTTTATTCTGAATTGGGATCACCATTGCTTCTTTTCAACGCCTATAAGCTTCGATATACATGTTGCGCTGGTGACAAAACATTGGGCAGAAGAAGAAAAAACTTCCAAACGTCCGTGATGAACGAGCTTCATTAATGTGTCATGCCAATAACGACAGATACTTCACAAATCAATCTTCAGCCTGTATCCTTGTCCTAACCATCGCCACTGCCTGCTGATCTACAAGTTTTGTACCGGGCCCGGGGAGGAGGAGAGGGGGGTCACTGTTTTTTATTGATTGGAATCAGGTAGCTGTGCTCGGTTCCGGTAACTGTAGGGACATTGCTAACACCGTCCACCTCAAAAGAATGATGAAATGTGAAAAGGTGAACGAAGTGGTTCAGCGGAAAGACTACTTTAGCCGCCCCCTTGGGTCCATCACTCGGCGAAATAGTGGTGGTGGTTACTCCGTGAGGGAAAAGCGTCTCATAAGTGTAATACAATTTTATCTAGGTAGATAAAAAGAACGAGACAGTGCCGATGGCTGAGGAACGGATCAGGTTTGATTCTACATAGACGTGGTGTTCGTGAATGAAACCTCATTGAATTGTTAATTGCATTTTGAAACCTTTGTTCAATGGCTATTTAGACACGGAATTTTGAAATTCAATAGATGGGAAGCTAAATCATGTATTTTTTTGCTGTAAGTAGCAATGGTTCCACATCAATTTCTGTCCAACTTTTCGCTTAAACAAAGCTTGCTCATTTGCTTCCCCATTCACAAATGATATAAGATTTGTCATCTGTCACATATGCCTCAAGCAATTTTTAACAGTAAAAAAGACACAAACTTACATTTACTACCCGAACGAAAGAAGAAGAAAAAAGTTTGTTGCAGTATCCCTTTCGCAGCTCATGAGGGTTTCCCTGTCGCGGATCCAAGATTCAGTCAAGGAGAGGGACACGTAACAAAGTGGGCCCTCCAGGCCATGGTGGACCTTTTTAACCTTGAAGACAAATGTAGGCAAGAATGGACCCTTTTTGTGCGAAATTTGCCTTTCACATGTCAAAATGAACCTCTGCAAACCAGAGTTGGCTCTCTTCAAGCCAGAATGCAGACATGTGCCGATATAAAAAGTATCCAGGATCCTTAGGATCTAAGATCTGGGATCTAATTGGACCCTCGATCCTGCAGAATCATTTTGTCATGGGATCCTGTAGATCTTGAATCATGAATTTGTTTAAAATGGGATTCTATGGATCTTGGATCCTAGGACAAAAAAATGAATCCTGTAGATCCTGGGTCCTGGAAAATCAGTTTGTCGCGGGATCTTGTGGATCTCGTTAAGCATATTTCACTTTTTGTGGTGCTAAAATATCAGAATGCATGTATTTCATGCTTTAAAACTACTACTCTTAATGTCGATGGTGTAAGATTTGCATGCAGTAATCAGACATGTGCCAAGATCCAAAAAAGATCCAGGATCCATGATCCTTAGGATCCAAGATCTGGGAACTTGTTGGATGCTGGATCGTGCAGGTATTTTTTTCGTGGGACCCTGTGGATCTTGGATCTTGTAAAAAAACGTGGGATCCTATGGATCTTGGATCCTAGAGAAGAGGACAAAATTGTTGGATCCTAGAAAATCAGTTTGTCGTGGGATCTTGAGGATCTTGAATACTATGTTTTTATCTTGGCACATGTCTGCCAGAATGGGCCCTCTGGAGATAAAAATGGACCCTCTAGAAGTTAACCGGGGCCCTTTGGAGGTCAGATTGGGCAAATTTACTTGCGATTTGTTTGCGAACAGAATAAAATCCGTCTAGAGTTACTTCGATCGTTTATGGGCCCCTTCGGAGCTAAATGGGGAGGGGCATGGCCCCATAACCCTCCCCCTCTGGATCTGCTACTGGGGTTTCCACTTAACAGTTCAAGAGCGGTTGGACTTGCACAGAAGCCAGCTGCACTATTATTCAATGATAAGCTGAAGTGGTTTGCCGGTCCGAGACAATCTATTTGTCGCCGACGATGCGTCCAATCTGATCTCTCTACCACCGACGTGTGATGGCCTACGCTCGGTGTGGAATTAAATGACTGATGGGGGCGATCTGTTCCAATTCAACCAAGTGTATGGTGCGACCCGGTGACGTGAATTGATGGAGGATGCATGCGTGTTGGAGGACTTTTTCAATTCAGCGCATCAACCACATAGCAACAAAGGTTGTTACCATCCAAGCTGCCTGCACAATGGGTTAGCTGCACATGAGAAGAATGGAGCATCGGATCTTTCGCCCTCTTTATCGCTAGATAGACGAGATGCCTGTATCGTATTTATCAGATCAGTCAGGCACAATAGCATATTTAATTGTATCTGGTGCTTGCACTTGCAGCTCATGCGACTGCTCTGTGCTGGCGGCTGTGGCGCGTCATTTACGTGGAATGCCATTAAGCTCAACTATGGTAGCTTGAATGTTGCAGCACAAACAAAGCTGATTTGCATCAATTCAAAACGTAGGCAATCCGTTTGATCTTCTCTCTACCATGCAGCATTAAATGATTTCGATCCTTTCTTCACGTTCTCACAAGGCATAGGTTGAGAGTACTGGCATAGCAAGTCTTCTTATACTGTGCACGGCAGACCTCGTGGGAGCCAAACTTACGTCGATAACGTTTGAATGCATCAACAGGCATGAGCGAGTCTCTCGCAATGGCGTTTGAGGCTCTTCGCTAATTTTACTCCAGACGTTGATTAATGTCAAACGAAAATTTAGGGCACTTTCTATTCTCTTGTAATATTTAAGATAATGCGAGCTCAGATAGAGGCAAGCGTTTGGTCGCTCTGCACAAGTAGTCCCGCCCTCGACTGCACTCACCACTCGCAACCGACCGGTCACGGGTCGGACAGTGCCGGTTCAAGGTCAGTCAGGGCGTAGTTGACCCGCGAGTCACTGGGAGGGGCTGGGCGGCATGTGACCTTTGTTGTTGGTCCGCCATAAAACCCCAATCATCATCATCACTGGGAGGGGGATTTTTTAGCCCCCCAGGAATATTATACATATTTCAAGAACAAATGTAACTATCGACGCCAAATTTTCAGTACTGTTTCGGGCATTAGTTTTACACATGTCAGCAAAAGGAAAATGTTGGGGTTATAATATGTCACGAGAAAATAACGTCATAGTGAAGTAATTTCCGACGGAATTCGAGCCAAATTAGACCGTATATTAAACTAGTAAAGCATGCATGGCATGAAGCAGACGGAGCGAGTTATTTCATTTGTGTCCGGCAACTGCATAGGGCAAAAGCTCGTGTTTGTTGCAAATAGTAAACAACACTTAACCTGCACCTTCTGGCATTTAGTTATTGTTATTTGTGATTCTCACCTGCTGAGTGAATCTCGAGTCGAAAGACGTTTGATTATCCTGCCATCGATATTAGTTTTGTTCTTTGGATGGTGAGAGTTTATCTTCAGTTGTGTTAAATATTTTCACTTAGCTATTACCATGTTTATTTTACGACAATTATCAGTGTATACTTTTTAATAATCAGTGCAGTTGAAACGTAGATTATCCTGAAACCCACGCAAGCAATGCGAGCAAGCAAGCAAAGCAAGCAAGCAAGCAAGCACGGCAACGAAGTCTGATGTTTGGCCCATCTGTAAGACGACGTTAGTGAGGCCGCTTCGCGGCCTCACTCACTCCGTCTGAACTAGTAAGCATGCATGACATGAAGCAGACAGAGCGAGTTATTTCATTGTGTCCGGCAACTGATAAGCTTTGTTGTTTGTTGCAATAGTAAAACAATACTTACCTGTACCTTTCTGTGACTTAGTTATTTTTATTCTCTTCATTCTCACCTGCGGAGGTGAATTCGAAGATCAAAGCACGGTGCTTATCCTGTAAGCCGATATTCAGATTTTTACTATGCGATGGTGAGAGTTTTCTTCAGAGTTTTAAATATTTTCACGTAGCCATATACCATGTGTTATTTTTACGATAAAATTATCAGTTGCATAAACTTTGGCATTAATCAGTGCAGTGAAACAGTAGTTATCCTGAAACCCAGCAAGGCAGCAGCAAGCAAGCCAAGCAAAACAAGCAAGGCAAGCAAAGCACGATGGAGTCGGATTTGGGCCCATCATGTAAGACTACAGTTAGTGACTCACTCCGTCTGATAACTGTGAAAATATGGTTTTCAAAATAACTAGACTTAAAATACTTAGTTGCATGGCCCGAATAAGTATTATTCCGAAATTGACCACGTGCTAACTTTTAGCCGTGTATTAAACTGGAGTGTTAATACACTCCCGGGAGTGATAATACACTGTGCTGAGCCTTGTAGGTCAATGACCCTGGCATTGCGCTCATTAGAATATGTATCTGTACTTGAAATCTGTGTAATCCGAAAAAAGTTGTATTGCTTGAAAAACGGCCATGACTGAAATCTTTTATGCACTCGTGGCATTAAAGATTCAGTATTATGAACTCGCCTTCGGCTCGTTCATAAACTGAATCGTTAATGCCACTCATGCATAAAACTATATTACATAACAGCTAATGAACGTTACTTTTGAACTGCTATCTCTAATTTTTTATTAATTGCATCACGGAATTTAAAACAAAAATATGAAGTCAAAATAACATTTTGTTTTCAAAACATTTCCGACATTTGTGGTCATTTAAAAAGAAACATTCTGGCAGACACTAGTGTTTTGAATATGTGTAGCGAGTTTGAAGTGAACATCTTCAACGGCTACCAACTTATAACCTTTCAAAGGTAAAACATGGTCGGTCCACAAAGTACATAGTTTGTGTTAGAGCTTACAATACATTGCTACGATCTTGACTACGTCAATAACGGGCATGCAATGTAACAAAAGGTATAAGTGGTGTAAAGTAAGGCTGCATATTTGCATTTCAGTCGTATGATTCAGTATCATAAACTCATAGCTACAATTGTGAAAATTGATGACCTTGACCATGACCCATTATTTAGCACTGGATTGCATGCACAAAGTTTTAGAACGTTTTTACGTGTTCAGGATGCCAATGAAGGTTTGAAACATGTATCAGAAGGCATACTGAACCGCAAACTGCAACTTGACCTCCTGACCTGCGATGACCTCACTTCATGCCATGTACGGGGATAGTGAAATGTGAAGCTTCCGATGTTTGCTACTGAATGCTACATGTATTAAGGCATCCTGTATAATCATATTGCACACCTCTATAATTCCATAGTTACGGTAAAACCGTGCGTTATCAGAAACGTTCAACTATTTTTACTTGACCTGGCCTTTGACGTTACCGGTGAACTCCAGGTCAACGAAAACTATTTATTTTCGATTAAATTTTCTGGGCTATCGAGTGCAGTTTGAGTCAGCGAGATAGTCCTTTTGGTTCCGAAGATACGAGGGGGGGGGGACAAAAAAGCCCCAAGTGAGTCGTGTTACAAAAATACCCCAGTGACTACCTTGTTAAGCTCTGAGGGTAAAGCATAGCTCCACCCTTTCACGATAGCCTCTTAGTCACCGATTCAATTTCCTGCGCGAGTTTTAACATTACAAGTGAACGGCAAGTGCCCTAATTTTTCGTTTGACATTAACCACCTTTATAATAATACAAATTGGTGTAGGGTCTGACATATCCATTGCAAGAAATGCATTCATGCCCGTTGGTTCCTTCAAAAGCTATCGCCAAAAATTAGGGTCCCAAGCCGTCTGCCGTTCACAGTAGTTACGAATCGTACCCGTATGACACTAACCTCATCCGTATGACACTAACCGGACACAGGAGGGTAATGCAATGCAACTAACAACAATAACTGGTTCAATAACTGGTCTGCCCGTTATAACAGCGGATAGCCCGAATCCAGCGCATTAATTTGAGGATGTTGCTTCAGGGAACTTGCCTGCGCTCAGCGCTGAGTTGGCATGGCGCCAGTCCACAACGTGCGCCACCAAATTTATCTTCATTTTGCGAGAAAATTAATTGTGTTGCAGAGTCTGCAGGCATGGGAATAACGAAACATAATCACGATGTACGACATCATACATCGTGCTTATGTTAGCCGTTTTCACGAATAATTTATTTTTACCCGGTAGAACCCGCCGGACCGCCACCCGGTAATATTTCGTGCGTTTTGGGTAATTGAATCTAAGAGCACGGCTTTTCCATGATATTTTTGGTGTCGATTGAAACTTTATAATTTAAAAAGCTTCAATTGATACCAAAAATATCCGGAAAAAGCCGTGTTCTTAGACTTAAATACCCAAAACGCATGAAACATTATCGAGTACTACCGAGTACTACCGGGTCAAATACATTCGGTGGTACCCGGTAGTACCCGGTAATATTTCGTTCGTTTTGGGTAACTGAGTCTAAAAACACGGCTTTTCTCGGATATTTTTGGTGCCAATTGAAACTTTATAATTCATAAAGCTTCAATTGGTACCACAAATATTTGGGAAAAGCCATGTTCTTACACTAAATTACCCAAAATGCATGACATATTACCGGGTACTACCGGGTAAAAATAAATACTTCGTGAAAACGGCTATTATGGTTGTTTTCATGCCTGCAGACCGTTTTCATGCAGTGTCATCATTTGTATTTATGTGCAAACATTCACACTCCGAGGCTCTGACCAAGCGATCCAATAGACTTCGTAATGAAGTTGATCTCATTAGCGACGCAAACTGCTTTGAAAAACGGCCTTAAAACGCTCATAGCATATTCAAGGCGAACCTCTTGCCTTATACCGCACGTAAGCATATATTGTTTAATTATTTCCTCTCTTAAAGAGTAGGAAATAATGATCATACGCATGTCAAAGATATTTAATATTTGAAAAATATATTACTAATATAGGAAACGAAAGTTTCCTATATTAGTAATATATTTTTCAAATATTAAATATCTTTGACATGCGTATGATCATTTTTCCTACTCTTTAATCATTATGGCCATGTCATCCATCCTCACACATATAAAAATTTCCTCTCTTGTTTGATTCTTTTCTCTCAGCGTTGATCCACTCACAGTTCAACAGTGTAGTGCAAATGTTCTGTCCACTTCATCGACACCAACCGATGTCGATGCGCCCGGCGAATAAATCCTTTGTGAAAACGGCTACTAGCAGTCTTTCAGTGCACTATTCGAATAAGCCCTCCATTTCTCTGGGACGATGTGTTTTTTTCGTCTGCCGGAAGGTTCAAGGTAGCGTAGAAAGTATTCTTAAAAAGCATTGGTTAAGCGCACCCGTTTAGTTCAATGTCAACATTGTCCATCGGTGCTGTCTGTCGGTGCTGCACGCAGTGAAACCTAATGAAACTATTTATGCCCTCGCCCCTGATACCGGGGCGGGGGCTATAGCAATTGCATTAGATTCCAATGCATGCGTGCAGCACCGACAGACAGAGACCGAGGTGGTGTCGATGAAAAGGACAGAACATTTGCACTACACTGTTCATACGTCTACACAACGTGCACGACTTGCTCTGTCTGTACACGTCTAAGGACCAGGGCGCTCTGGTTTGCTCCGTGAATAGTAAACAGCCGTGCTGAGCCGCGATCCGTGAACGGTTGAGGCAGCGGGGTCTGGTCGGTAACAGCCCCTCCCCCGTGTCAGACGAGAGCCGACACACGGGCCGGATCTCACGGTCACGAGCTGCTGCGGCCGCCCCGACTCCCGAGGCTCCCGAGACTCCCGAGGCTGGCCAAGAACGAGCCGAGCTCGTCCCTGCTGCTGACTCCGACCCACCGGCCACGTGATACACTGCAAAAACACGCTTAGAATGTGTCCAAAATGCATACGTTGGAATTCCCGTCCAACACACATTTTTACACCGATTGACACCTTTTAACGGTATTTGTGGGGTGTTAAAATTTCTGGTCAACCCCTTCAAGGGTGTTGGGGTGGCTGACACCGCCAATATGCCTGAGAAACTCCCGTGGTGAATTTCTCAATTCCCGTGGGGAATTTGTCAGGCATATCAGGGTGTTAGGTACCCTCAAAACACCCTTGAAGGTGTTGACCGGAACTTTGTACCAGACATGTGCCCGGATCCCAGAAGCCTCAAATTTGGAATCAAGGTTCTGACAACGATAACAGCAACACAGCACTAATTATGCGTTGGTAACTTCTAGCCGTCCGGATCCTCTCTATTGGCCTGAGCCTGTTGGTTGTTTGGGCTATCAAAAAATGTTCGAAAATAGCCTGAGATCCACTTTGTTTATCCATGATCCCGAAGGATCTTGGGCCATTTTCGCGGTGTTCTGATACTTCGATTGACGAAAAAACTTGCACATGGGAAAAAGTAAGCACGGAGCAATAGTTTGCAATGTGCGGAAGTGCTATAGCATATCACCCGTCGCCACAAATTTACTCATTTAAGGCCAAAACGCCTGGGGAATGGAACATGTTTGCTTTGTACACATCACAAATGCCGTTAAAAGGTGTCGATCGGTGTTAAAAGGGGTGTTGGACGAGAACTCCAGGGTATGCATTTTTGCTGGACATTCTGAGGGTGTTGTTTGTCTTCTCAGCGTAGAATGGACAGTGGACACTGCTGCTGACCTGCGGCGCTCATCAAGCGGGAGAGAAGAGAGAAGGAAACACTGCTTCGAAGTTCACAAAAGGGCGAGAATAGGGGGAAGGGTGGACAGCGCGGACCCGGTGACTCTCCCCATGGAGGATAACGGAGGCCCGATTTCCCCACGGAGAGAGCGAGAGAGAGCGAGAGAGCGAGAGAGCGAGAGAGCGAGAGAGGAGAGAGGAGAGAGGAGAGAGGAGAGAGGAGAGAGGGAGAGAGGAGAGAGGAAGAGAGGAGAGAGGAGAGAGGAGAGAGGAGAGAGGAGAGAGGAGAGAGGAGAGAGGAAGGAGGAGAGAGGAGAGATGAGATGAGGAGCAGAGGAGAGAGGATGAGAGAGAGAGGAGAGAGGAGAGAGGAGAGAGGAGAGAGAGAGAGGCAGAGAGGGAGCAGGAGAGAGAGAGGATGATGTCGAAATGGACACCCGCCGGCGAATCGCAGACAGCACAGCCGCGGCTTACCGTCAATGTACTGCTCAGAGTCGGACTTCGAACACTCCGGCTCGAAAGTGGGGCGTGTTTTTGGTATTGGTCTTATATAAGCATGCAGATTAGCAACAATTGCTGTGCATAACCACGGTCTGATGGTAGGGTGGCTGTGTCTCTTCATGTCATGCTCTGATGCAAATAATGATGTTTCACAGATCCCGATAGTTTGCAACATTTTCACGTAGCTACAGTTTGAGTAGTTTGTGTTTTGTTTTTCAGTTGTCCAACCATTTCAAGTTCGTTGTTCTACTTCAAGAATTCGCACGGCTCTGGCCAGAAACTTGACAGGTCAGCCTGACTCGGTCCTGTTCAGACACCCGCGGCTGACAGTGTTGTCGGTGTGTCAATGTGTCGGTGTGTGTCGGTGTGTGTCGGTGTGTCAATGTGCTGTTGTGTGTCGGTGTGTCGATGCGTTGGTGAATGTTGGTGTGTGCTTACTGGAAAACAGAAAGCGAATAAGATCAATTTGCTCTCATATTGTTTAACACAATTGCTGATCAAGTAACGATGCGACATCCATGCTAAGTGGCTGGGAAAACTCAAGAAATTGTGATGTATATTAAATCGAAGGCTAAGCAAATGTTGATAAATGCGTGTTTAAAGGGAATGTTTCACTTCTCTGAAAGTTGTCCAATGTACGCCGCTTGTGGTGCAAAATATTAAGGTAATTGCTGCCGAAAACACGATTGGTGACATTTGTTTCTTCACAAACAGTGCTCAATTTCATGAAAAACTAAGTTTTAGTATTTTGGCTGATGACGTCATATGAAGGAATTTAGAGAAAACCTTCACGCTGCAATATGTATGACTAGTGTATGGCTAATGTATAGCCAAATGTTAAAACAAGTCTACTTTCATCAACATTTGATAAAGAAGAGGATGACGACATCGGCTTTAAGAGGCTACCCTAATACACTAGGGCCTTATTTTTTGCAGATGTCAAAACCAAACTAAAATTTACTTTTGATTAGACCTCTGTGGGTGTTTTTAACTTCTACAATACTTAATATCAATGGAAATCTAAAACTTGGCCATCTCAACTCAAATCTTATGTTAATGTGAAACATTCCCTTTAACACGATTTAGCATTTGAGAACCCAATTAAATATGTGATTCAAACTCCAATTATGATTTAGTTTTAGTTTCTAAGACTTCACTTATGACCAACACATATTGCCTCACCTATGCCAACCCAATGGATTGATGGGATTTTAAGATAACTTTAAGATAACTAACTGCTCTTGTTTATGTTGAACCAGAACAATGCAGAGGGCCGCTGGATTTGTTCGATGGACTGACCTGACCTCAGCCTGTCAATGAACTTGTCCCATGAGTCCATGAGATCCTACATCTGACCTGACCACCACATCTGACCACACCTGACCAAACGGCGGAATATTGTCAGCTTTGCACGGTTCCTTAGGCACCTTTGTGTGTCCTTTCACAAGCTCGACTTGCTGAGACCAGTTTGACAGCTTAAAGAGAACGGGTTTCAACATTTTTTTGTAAAGACTTCATTTCAGCACACAGGTTTGCGATTAACTAGCTGGCTAGCTTTGCAATTCCCTTAGATTGTTGTCTAGTGATGAGTTATACGTGACAATTTATTTACATTCAGACTCATATGCATTGAACTGACTTGTGATCATCCAGTTTACCATACATGTTTCATCAACCATCAACATCAACATCATCAGCCTGCCATACACGTTTTTCTTCTCATAACGGAAACCCATATTACAATTGAATTTGGAGATGCCGTACATAGGAATGTAGCATGGTCCTCGCGATGAGAGCCACATTGGAGTGCCGCTGCTGCTGGAGCACTGTATCCATCTCCATCCTGACTGCTGACCCTCTGACGTCATTATGTAGCGGAATTTACCAACGTCTCCAGACCGTGATCTGACCAGGATTGCTGTGGACTCTGAAAATGGCCAGTGGCTGCTTTCTCGGTCCTGTGTGAGTGAATGCCGCTGGCGTTCAAATGCTGGGGATGCTGGCGTCGCCGTCATCCGACTCTAGCAGTGCTCCGCTGGGTACTAAAATAACCCCACCAGAGAGACGGGAAACTGACGGAGACTCATACGGCACGATCAAGGAAACTTCTAAATTAGTTTAAAATCGTGAAGTGAAACTACAACAGTTTATGGAGCGCCCTCGAACCTCCGTTGGATCGAAGATTGAAATAAATAAATAAACAATCTCGGACGTTCAGTTTTCTCAAGTTCATTGTTATCGATACCATATGAGCAGGTGGCTCCAGGAAGCCTTCGATGGATAACAACTTCTATGTGATGTCTTCCATAACATGAATACACAAACTTTTCGCAGTCATATGTCAGGTTCTCATCACATTTTCTCGTGCTGCCCGTGACGGTGCAGGCTGCAGACAGACATTGTACGTACGGGGCTAAGGAAAAGCACACAAACTGGCCCAGCCGGCGCTCTCCGAACTGGCACAGTCGGCGCTCTCCGAACTGGCCCAGCCATCGCTCCGAACTGGCCCAGCCATCGCTGTCTGAACTGGTCCAGCCGGCGCTCTCCGAACTGGCCCAGCCATCGCTCTCTGAACTGGCCCAGCCGGCGCTCTCCGAACTGGCCCAGCCATCGCTCTCCGAACTGGCCCAGCCGGCGCTCTCTGAACTGGACCAGCCGGTGCTCTCCGAACTGGCCCAGCCATCGCTGTCTGAACTGCCCAGCCAGCCGCTCTCCGACACTGGCCCAGCCGGCGCCTCTCCGAACTGGCCAGCGGCGCTCTTCTGAACTGGTCCAGCCATCGCTCTCCGAACTGCCAGCCGCGCTCTTGAAACTGGCCCAGCCGGCGCTCTCCGCGACTTGGGCCATCCATCTGCTCTCTGAACTGGTCAGCCGGGCGCCTCCAAACTGGACCAGCCGGTGCTCTCCGAACTGGCCCAGCCATCGCTGTCTGAACTGGCACAGCCATCGCTCTCTGAACTGGCCCAGCCGGCGCTCTCCGAACTGGCCCAGCCATCGCTCTCCGAACTGGCCCAGCCATCGCTCTCTGAACTAGCCCAGCCGGTGCTCTCCGAAACAGCGCTCTACGCCGACCAGCTGCAGCGCGGAGCAGCTCTATTTTCCCGGCCCGGTCGGGGACTGACCACCGCTCTGATCGACCGGCCGAACTGACCGAACTGACCTCCCTGACCTCCCTGACCTCGCTGACCTCCCGAACTGACCGAGCCCGTGATCGTGACCTTGTCAATGGCGGTGGATGGGAGGGGGAACGGCGGTGTACCTTCTGCAGTCGGTGAGATCTGAGGCTCGTGGCGGCGGGCGGTGCGTTTCATGTGCCAGACTCTGGCGGGGGAGGGGCCGTGCGCGTGAGACGAACACGTGCGGCCGAGCTCTGTGCACGCGATGTCCGTGTAGGGGGAGGTCAACATCCGCCTGTGTTAACGGTCTTTCTCCATGGGTTGAATTTACTGCCGCCCGAAGGTCTTTGTGACCGTGGCCTCGTATGTCGTAGCTGGGGCCAGTCAGTCGGAGCAGAGTATCGTAATTGCTGGTCTCTGGGTGCTTACTTTGCAGAGCTCTAAATTGCCTGACCTATGTAATTCGTTCCAGTTCTGTCGGAGCTCAAGGACACGCATGTACTTCAGATGGGGTTTTAAAACGGCTGTCGTAAAACTAGATGAGAAACAGTGTGCGATTACTTTTTAAGTAAGTGTCGATGCGGTATATTTTGAGGGTTTCATTTAAGGACTTCACTTCATTTGTTCTCACTTTATTAATTAAAGGAGCTAGCACCAGAAACCTACTCATTAGGGACAATGGAGGCCATGGCACCCAAACCAACGGAAATTAGTAGATAATTGACGCACATCCGGATTGTGTAGAAAATCTGGGCAGCTTGTACCGAGGAATTTCCTTGAAATCGGATGTTGTTTCACAGGGAAACGAAATGGGATGAGCTTTTCCAAGTTAGACTTTCTAGGATTCTGCTCTCACCAAAGCAACGTGTTGTCGTTCTGTATCGGCGCTTAGAAGTAGCATGAAACACCGTATCCGCGCGTAGTAACTACTGAGCGGCCGCGAGGCGACCGTGGGGTTTCTCGTCAGCTTACTAGACAGATTTACATTTGACCCGGCCCGGCCCGACATAGCCGGACACGGCCGTACAGACGCTTTACGGAAGCTATAACTTGGCGACTACTGCCTCTATTGCAATTGAGTTCACCATTGGATAGCCTACATCAAATAAATTTTACTTTGAGCAAAATATGCAAGTGAAAGTTATAATTCAACTTAGTGTACAGTCTAGGGCAAAAGTTCCGTCTCAGGGCTAGTATAAAAATCCGAACTAGTAGTGCGCAACTCCTTCGCTAGGGTGGCGCGCAGTCCGGCGGGGTCAGATTTGACGAGTGTTGCGGGCTTGTTCTGCAAGTGCTGGAATTGAGACGCACTTGACTTTCTAACGCACCTGACACGGTCGGAAGGGGTTTGCGCACCGCCTGACCTCTGTTCGGAAGCTGGGGTGGAGAGGGTGAGGGAGTGGGGATAAAGTGACTTGGGTATCGCCGCTGAACTACGGCGCCCGCGCTGCTGGCTGTCTGGCAGTGATTGCGTAATGCGGCAGTGTGAATTCGAGGCATTGAATCGAACTGGCCTGGAATTGTTCGGACAGGTAGAATGGCTAAAGGAGAAGTGTGATTAACCCTTGCCAGTGAAGCGTCCCGATACATACGTGACCGTGCAGAAGTGGGAATGGGTGACGGGAGTGGGGTAACGACGACCCTCAGGGCCCCACCCCTGGCATTTGCCCCTAACTGAGCTTGACCCTAACAATAATGCGTCAATATTTTTGCTACTTATTTTGCACCTCTACTGATCAACTTGCCCTCTGGCATTCCTTCCTTATCAGTTGTGAAGAGGCTTGCCGGTGCCCACAAGACGGGAGTATCTTGAACTTCAATTGGAATCGGGCCCAATTCTCCCGGGCAAAAGCACCTCTTATCCGCAGAACCATGACTTTTACCGCTTTCCTGACCGGCCTGAGTCGAGCAGTCGCTCCCAAACGCTGCCAGTGTGAGGGCAGAGGTTGGGTGCCAAAATGTGTCCAATGAATGGCTGGGCCCCATGACACTTATACCCGTTCCTACGGTTATTATTAAATAGTGTTGACCTGAAAATAATAATAATAATAGCAATCATAACACATTGCACCGCAAAGCGACGACAATTTTTCGACTTCGTGCGCATTTTTCGACCATTAATATCCTCAGCTACCGTTGTAAGCTCACCATAAGCTCGAGCGAATTGTGACGGTGGGAAAGACAAGCTTCGAATGTTTCATTTCGGTTACCAGGTAACATCATTCCTCAAATTACCCGGCATTGGCTGGGATCTCCAGCCACTTTCCATTGGTGGGGGGGGGGCGTCCCTCTTGTCTAACTTCCGAACTAATGGTCCGATTTAAACGCGACATGTGGTGATCGAAAGGTCTCAACGAGCTGAATCTAACGAAGGCTTAATATGTGGTTATCCATGGTCATATGTCAGTTCATGGTCAGGTCCCAAAGGTCAAAATTGAGGTATCCTCAGTGTATGATCCATACTTTCCAAATAAAAGCCTTCGATTGCGACCATGATCACCCAAAGTGGTTCAAAGTATAAAATACGTCGCCATCATTAGCTACAATGAGATTGTTTAAAAGGGGTGAAGGTCAGGTCATTAAAAGGTCGCTTAATGCGCAAAACATCTATGCCAGTCCTGCATCACATGCTTTACAAGTATTTTACACGTAAATTCGGATAATTGTTATCGTAATAACCACTGAACAGCATTTACGTGACGTTAGTGTTAATTTTAGGTCAGGTCACATTAGGTTTAAATTTGACATTAATAATTATGAAATAAACAGGGACCTTTTCTTTTAATACAGCATTGGCATTTCGTTTGTCTCTATCTGGCCAATTAAGCAAACCACGTGATTTAAACATATAAACGTCCATGAGTTACTCATACCACCTACTTAGGGAGCCATAAATCAGTCACAAATAAAGATATTTGGATGTTTTGAAATGTGGTTTGGCTATTGTTCATGCGTGGTTCTTCAACATGTATTCCGTTTTTGTTTTTTAATAAATTATTGAATATTTTGATTTAGATGGTATTTTTAAATATAGATCGAGTTTTAAATATTTAGTGGCCAAAAATCGAACATTAAAAACAAGTAATAATAATTTGCTAACCCTTGTCATTGGCTATCTTTGTTTTTGTTTAATTGCCATTTTGCCTCAAATAAAGCCTTTGGGTTCGTATTTAAATTTGGC
>VOPJ01007565.1:16861-35708 GCA_014673585.1 Semibalanus balanoides
GCCATCAGCGCCATCAGCGCCATCAGCGCCATCAGCGCCATCAGCGTTGTCAGCGTCGTCAGCGTCGTCAGTGCCATCAGTGCCATCAGTGCCATCAGTGCCATCAGCGCCAGCGTCGTCAGCGTCCATCAGCGCCATCAGCGCCATCAGCGCCATCAGCGCCATCAGCGCCATCAGCGCCATCAGCGCCATCAGCGTCGTCAGCGTCGTCAGTCGTCAGCGTCGTCAGCGTCGTCAGCCGTCAGCGCCGTCAGCCGTCAGCCATCAGTAGCTCTTTAATCAGCGCCTTCATAATTCAGCTGATGTTCGTTCGGCCAGCACCATCAGCAGAAGCAGTTGCAGTAAGTAGTCAGCAGTCAGCAGTCAGTAGTTAGCAGTCACCAGTCAGCAGTCCACGCCGTGGCCAGGTCGCGAGCTGGCGCTGTTGTGGCGGGGCTGGCGCAGTCGCCCGTGTCGCGGGGGCAGGTGATGACACGCCACAACTGCAGCCGGCGCGTCACAATAGCCGACGAAAACAGCGGCGGCGCGCCGTCCTGGCGCCGCGCGCCGCCTGCTGGTGTTCCTGCCAGTGACAGGCCCGCAGGGATCACCGACCGATGCGTCCATCGCTGCGGCGCGCTCAGCTATGCAAACATGCAGCCGGCGGCGTTTTTAGTAAGATGGAGGGGCAGGTGCATTATCTTGTGCGTGTTTTCGCAGCAGAGCGGGCGGAGGAGATGACGGGCTCCCTGGCAACAGGTGGTTAACGTGGCTGCGCTGCCGGTCCTGTGATGGGTTGTCAGGCCTAAAACCGGGCCCGAACCTGGACAGCTGGACTGGGGGTAATCCGGTCAACACGCTGCCGGATGATTATCAGCGAAAATGCAGGCCGTCGGCAAAGCAACCAAGTCAAACATTAACTCCGAAAACAGTTCAATATGAGGTTTCATTGAGCGTGAATACGCCAGCTGCGCTGCAAAAACGTGTTTTTAATGATGAGGCCTAACTTGTGGTACCCCTCTTCATGTCAGGTTTATCGTTGTAGTTGTCTGATTGTTTGTAGTTGCCCGATGCCTTAAGTCACCGGTGAAAATGTCACCATGTCTTCTCGCATTCCGGCTGGCATAGTCGGCGGTAAGAACTGTTACACTTCAGTCAAGTGCTCTTCTTCAACCAAACGTGTGGAGTATCCTGGTATAGTACCATTCCATTAGTGTTTTGAAACACTTCCGTGCGCCGCATAGTTCGCCATGGGCCCACCAACCCCAAGCCCAGTCCAGCTCAAGCCTATGAACACCAAGCCCAGGCCCAGACCAGGCCCAGTCAATTTCATAGTATTAAGGCCCATGCCCATTCAGATTAAAGAATTTAATTATTTTCCTAAAATGTGCAATCATTATCCTAGCAATGGACAAGTTGCAGGTTACCTAACCCCCTGTTTTTTATGTAATTGATTGAACGCAATTTAATTTAAACTATTTGAAAAATTGTCAATTTAATATAAATTCCCCTGAATTATCAGGATTTTAAATAATTAAATATATTTACGTAATTTACAATTCTGCTCTCTGATTGGTAGTGACGCAATTTAGCAATAGTTCAGGCGCAATGATACCTGAGTTAGTTTTTAGCAGATCGGTTGACTATTGAATTGGTAAATAAGGTACGCAAAATTCGCATCAGTTAATCGCGTGGAAATCAAAGAGTGATATGCTTATTCAAGAGTATATCGATTTGAAATAATAATTTTGAACAACACAAAACTAAATTAATGGAATTCTACTTGTACAAATAATAATTGAACGGCAAGCTCAAAGCATTTTAACGGGATTGTACAGCCAAACGTCTAAGGATGAGCTATCTTTTCACAGTCTGGACCGGAACGCATTTAAGACAGCATTGGAGGGCACGTGATTTCAGTAGTTTTGGGGCAGTGTTTTTACAGTGAAGCATTGGATTTGAGCCACGGTTAAGTCTGTGGAAGGTAGCTAATGAGTAATGGTGTTTAAAGAAGATCTGTAGACCATGCAAGTAAAGCAGCGTGGGACTCAGTTTCGACCATCCTGCGGAGGTAGCCCAGCAGTTGGTGATTGAGGTGGAGGGCAAGCTCCTAGCCGAAAGGGCTTTCGAGTTCTCTAGAGGATATTAAGGCTTTGTGTTGTGAATACACCAGGAATAAAGTATCCTGATTTTGAATATTTGTTGTGAACAGATGATAGGAAGTTAAAACCATTTATATTTGCCGGGAATTTTGGAATAACCTGCTCTTTTACTAGGGAGGCGCAATACTTGAAATGAGTCAAATCAAGTGCTTATAAATAATAAATGTACGGCAATATATCTGAATGTTGGTTGTTGCAAATGAGTGTACAGTTGACAGCACATTTTTATTTATTATTTTACACCCTTCACAACACCAATTGTATTAGCATAATTACTTGCTTACGTTTTCACGAATGGGTTATTTTGCGCGAATTTTTTAAAACATTTTAAATGTTTTAAAAATGTTTTAGTATAGCCCTTTCACGATGGACTATGGGAAAAATGTTTTAACCCTCGCTGTCATAGCGAGGGTTTAAAAATTTCGAATGCGCATCGTGAGGACGCTATGAAAATTTAAACATTTAAATGTTTTAAAACATTGTGGCGAAAATAGCTCTTCAAACGGCGTATATGGTAAATAGCCGTTTTCACGATGGTTATTTGCGTGAAATGTTTAATGTTTAAAATGTATTATTAGTTGCTTCCCCACGATGGACTAATGGGAAAAATGTTTTAAACCTCGCTACGGTCCCATACGGGTTTAAAAACATAACTTAATGCTCGATCTTTGGCTCAAGTACCTATCATTTTTTCAAATTGGTTCGACTCATCAAAATATTTAACTCGCCAATTTAAACCATATAATTCAGAGGTTTCATATTGTTTGATGTTGTTGTGTGTGTGTGTGTGGGGGGTGTCAATTTTTTTATCTAGTGTTAACTGGTTTGCTCAGATAAAGGGGCGTTGCACCAGTACCCCCTAGGCTATGTCCCTATTGCATTTGACTCATATTTGTTAGAGTCGACTCAAGTCTGACTCACAACCAAAGAACCGACTCAACTCTTGGCTCACCGCTCAAGTGCCGCTTTTAAAAATTGAGTCGACTCAACTCATGACTCATCCAATAATGTCTGACTCATGAGTCGACTCATGACTCAACTCTGAGTCAGTTAAAAGTCTGTGACCTGGCTTGCGCGGCACGCGCATTAATTCAACATTGTCAGCCCAGGCCTGCCCAGAGCCCAGTGATTCCCTTAACGTTGAGGCCCAGCCTAAGCCCAGCCTAAGCCCAGCCTAAGCCCAGCCTAAGCCCAGCCTAAGCAGCTAACATAACCCAGCTAAGCAGCCTAAGCAGCCTAAGAGCCTAAGCCAGCCTAGCCAGACGCACCATGACCTGGGCGCAGCACAGACGAGCTCTGAACGCCTGGTTCGTTACGAATGCAGTAGTGTTTAACCGGTGCACCTTTGCTGATGACATGCTAACCGCCCTGCAGTCAGCCAGGCATGAATCCTGACAGAAATGATCTCAGAACAACGTCCTGACAGAACGTGAAACCTGACAATGAAACCTGAAGAAATAAGAAATCCTGAAGAGATGATCTGAGAAATGATCCTGAAACAGGTCTGACAGAACAGGAATATGAAAACATGACAATCCTCACATAACACAAATTCTGAAATAACGTAAAATTTGAACGAATGACATCCTGAAGTGAATTCTGAGAAGAAGATCTGAAGAAATGACATCCGAAGAACATACATCTGACGAGAAATGATCCTAAGAAATAACATCTTGAAGCACACCTGAAGAACATGAACATCTATGACAGAAATTATCTGATTAGACATGTACATCCTGACACGAATCCTGAACTGAATCTCGAAAGGACATCCTGCAGAATAGGACATCCTGACAGAACATGATATCCCGCATGAGCTTAAGTGAGATTCTAGCAAAGGTCAAGGTCAAGGTCAGGTCACAAATGGTCACTATTGGCAATAAATCTACTGAAGTCATTCAACACTTTTTGGAACTATTTTACTCGTATAATTCGATAGTGATAGTCATTTGTACAACTTGACGTCATTTAAGTGAAGTTTATGTCAAGCTCAAGTCAAGTTCAGGTCTCATAACCCGCCATTGACTTGGGGTCGCAGGCGCGGATCCAGGATTTTGGTCGGGGGGGGGGGCGCGCAATACATAAAGTTGCGCTCTCCAGCGCGCCCTACGGGCGCGCCATAGGAATGTCCCGGCTCAGGGGGGGGGGGGGCGCCCAAGCGCCCCCTGGATCCGCGCCTGCGACATGTTTAAAGCCCACTGTGGAAATTTCGTAATACGTAGCTGAAAAAACAATAGTCTTCTGAGCAAAATGAAGCATTTTGATCCAAATCAGTTCAAGATATAGCTAATTAAGTGATGCTGCTACACGAGTTTGACGAAAAAGTCTGCTAAACTTTAACAAGCTATACAAATGACGTATTTTAAGGACAATGTAATAGAAAAACGTCAAACTAACTTGCTATACTATAACTTGTTATAGCAATTAGCAGGCCCTACACAATTCATTTTTCGTATTTGTGACTTTGTGTTCTGAACCCCAAAATAAAAACGACGTTTTTCAAATAAAGGCCCACAAAATATTGTTGGCAACGATATTCAAAACTATAATATATCAGAAAAACTGCAGATGGGTAAAAACCACACACAATTTTAAAATGAATCACCATTGTTGACTGATTTCTGGCTTCTTAGAGGGAATAGTTCACCTTTAACATACGGTTTTGAGTTGAGATAGCAAGTTGTGGATGCTGAAATACTTGTGGCTTTCACATTTTAAGAAATCTTAATTATTTATATAATATTCAGTCCTATAAGTCGGGACCGGGTATACCCGGTAACTCCAATCGCTGATTGGCTGATTTTTGCTGATGTGACGCATGATTATAACGTAGAGATAACGTAAGACTTTGGGAAAAGTGTTTGATAGAAATGCTTTGTGCTGGAAAAAATGATTTGTAAACTATTCCGATTGAAAAATAACTTTGGAATTTTGTGATTTGGATCTTTAATGTCTATAAAAGTTATTTCTCAGCAACATTCCAGCCAAATTTTCAGACTACTATCTTACAGATGGGGAATGTCTTCATTTGCTGCTTTTGAGTGTGGGTTAGGAACGATATCCGTTCACTGCACTGATTAGCAAAGAATTCACTGATAATCTTGTCTAAATGAATAAGTGGTTAAGGCTAGTGTTGAATTTAACACAATTTCACTCCCTAGATGAGCAAGGACTTTCTCTTGGATAAAGTCATACGCAAAGAATTTTGTATTTTTGCGTTTGTTTTATTCTATGTAAACTTCCTTAAAAAAATTCAGTCGGCGATTTAGTCCAAATAAAATAATCGAATAACATGATTTGACTTCGAATTAATCTCCGTCGTTCTAAATAGCGTTGCTTTCCGTCTCTTCAACAATTATTAGGAAGTACTGTCTTTGCATGCGCCAACGATCTCCAAATGATGAACGTTTTGATGTACGTGCTCTAAGCAAAGCTGATTTGCATTACTTAGAGAAAATATTATACCAAATATGCATTTTAATTTTGCTTTTTCTGCGTAATTATAGTTTTTGATTCTAGTATAAAACTTATTCTTGTTCTTTACATTTCTGAGCTTTTTCTATTTTTCAAGGGGAAACTATCCTTAAGGATTGGCTGGGTCAGCGACGCCTTGGCTGGGGGGGGGGGGGCGAAAAACGCCCCCCCTTATCTCGAACAATTATCGCAGCGAGACCGCGCAAGACGCATCGAAGTCAACGCAGATATCTAAGGTCTTGAAATTGATAAATAAGTTCATAGTACGTCACAGTGGTAAAGGTCAAATGGTAGTTTTTAGTTTTTGGCCAACTTCCATCCAAGCCGTATATTGGAGAAATGCACAAAGAGCTTCCAAGTATAGTGCTTCTCGTATAACAAAGTGAAAATGTAGCAAAGGTCAAGGTCAGTAGGTATATCAGGTCACTAATTGCAAGAGATCGATGCGACACATGTTTAAGGGTTATCTTACACAAATACTCGATTATAGCAGTATTTTCAGATCTGACCATATAAGGTAAGGTCAGGTCATAGAGGTCCAATTTGAAAAATATATAATGTAAATACAAAATGCATTAATATAATCCAGTTTTGTCTCAGCAACACAGTGGTACCATTTATTTGCATGGATCTGGTCGATAAAACCCCCAAAACGTACTTTCAAAAAGTGACGTCATGAGGTATCATACTTGGGAAGAATCAGTGATGTCAAAATAGAGATTGGTTTGAAATTTGGTTTGGGTAATGTTACATATTGTCTCTCTATATTCTTCCGGTTTTTCAAGATTTTTAAAAATGTTTGATTTGGTGGACATTTTTTCCAAAGACGATTTTTTGTTTTTTTGGGTTCAAATCCAACATTTTCAAAATCCGAGATAGCCATTTCTACCTCCTTGCAATTTCCTATTTTTGATTTTTTTAATGCTTGCTCAAGGAATGGTCTTTACGTGTTGGCTTAGCTGATATTTGCGCCAAAGTGGTGTGTAGTGACGTCACTAAATTCGATGTAGCTCAAAAAAATTTCGACGATTTTTTTTTCAAAATTTGCATTGAAGACGCCAAATTGATGTAGGATAAGGTACCCGAAGTTTGGCGTTAATAGCGTGTTCGTTTTGTGAAAATCCCTGAGGGGGGCGTTTTTCGCCCCCCCCAGCCAATGGCGGGTTAAGTACGGGTAGTGGAAATAGTGGCGTGACGAAGATCTAACTTAAATTTAAAGAAAGTCTGTCTGTCCGTCTGTCCGTGTTTTGCCAACTAAATTTTTCCTTATACGTATCATAATTACGACATGTTAAGTAGTTTCGACACATAAACATAGTATCTAAGAAATATTTTCACATGACAACATGTGTGTATATTATTCTGCTCCCTACATTTCCTAACATTAAACCGTCCTCCTAAAATAAAAGATAATGTCTGACTGTGTTAGAAAAAATAACACGGCACAACTACCACTGATAATACCGCCGTCCGCCCTCTGATGGGCGGAACTTGAACCATACGCCACCAGCGAGGCACAGGTTGTGGCAAGGCTCTATAACAGGTTGTGGTTTGTGCACACCAGCGCCACAAGACTGCGCCATAATCTCAATGACGCTCAATGCGCACGCTAGCGACACCTATAGCACGGATAAGGGGTTTAGCAGTAAACGTAAAAAATATAGCCGTTCGCACCGAATTGAAAAGTCTTTATGTCACAAACCCCTGACGGGTGAGTACCTCCGTAATATGACGAATAAAAAACGTAAAATGCAGTCTGTATGCATAGATCGTCCAGCGGAGCGAACGGGTTAGCACTATTCAATCCCTAATTGCTTGTCACTGGCTTGCACCACCACTCAACCTGTAATCGTCCGGCGGAGCGGACGGGTTAGCACTAGTATCAGCTATTTAAAATTGCGATTATTTTTCCAAAAACAAATAGTAATATAGTTTTGGAAATTTGGCATATTCCTCTGAAAAGGCCACAGTATATGTGTGGCCGTTTAAATGTAAAAATAAATCATGCAATCAATTTTGTTCCGTAGCTTGGGATATTGTGCAGAATAACAACATATAAAAATATATCTACTGCAGTGTTTATTTACAACATTAAGTGGGTAACAAGCCCTTCAACTCACAATACAATGACAGGAACTAGTAGAACACTAACGTTCTAGGCTGTGCCAACATAACCACAGCTTTTTCTACTTCGGCACTTGAGAACCCTGAGTTCCGCTATGTATAGCGTCCTTGTGGCTTGTGTCTGTAGGCCCCTCCATATGACTGAGACACACCGACCAGTAGAGAATGTTGAACAAAATAAATATGATCGGATACACAAAAAGCGCCCCTTGCTGTATCTTGTGACAGAATCTGAGCATCTTGTCCATGACGTCATCATAATTTTCTGCCAACTCCTGAGGCGTCGTCTCCTCGTCCTCGGACGTCTTTTCTCTTATGGCGTACTTCCTGAAAATCTCTACCACCGTCTGGCGGCGCGCCTGTCCCGTCAGCACGAACGTCTCCGCGGCTCTCTTCTTCGTCCTTCCGGACATCTCGCTCTCCATCCTCACATCCACCAGGCAGTTGACCACGGCGAAGAAGGAGAGGAACGTGCACATGCACATCCAGACGTCGATGGCCTTGACGTAGCTGGCCTTGGGCACGTACTCGCTACCGGCGGCGAAGAGGGACACCATGGTGAGCATGGTAGTGATGGTGAGCAGCATGCGGCCCTGCGCCATCTCCGAGGGGATCAGGAACGACACCCACGACACCACCACGAACAGGATCGACGGGATGTAGATCTGCATCATGTAGAACATGATCTGCCGTTTCAGGATGACGTACATGTGCACCTGGGCGCGCTCCAGCGGGCCCTTGCTGCCCGAGTGGAACGTCCTACTGTGAGCACTCGCTGAGGCACGGTGGATCTCGTAGGAGAACTGGGACAGCGTCGAAGTGGAGTACGACAGCGGATTATTGTCCGACCACGTTAGGTTCAACTCGCATGGGTTTCTTCCGAAACTTTGCAAGGCTACATCACAAATTTGCACATCCATGGGAAATAAAGCATAATTGAATGGACAGGACAGCTGCAGAAGGAGGTACTGGTTCGCGAAGAGTGTGGAGTTCCTGTACATTCTGAAGCTTGTTGAAGGTACAAATATCACCGGACTAATAACGCTGGCTGCGTTCGGAATGTACAAGTCTGGTAGCCACAGTGAATCCTTTACGGTAGGTGCTATTTCCACAAAATCTCCAAGCATACTTCGTTCAGGTGGCGTGAGGCGATAATCTTCCCAAGAGTAACGTAAATAAGCTGACATGGTCACAGCGCCATTTGTTACCAAGCTTATTTCAGAAACGTGAACAGATAATTGCACCTTAGTTGGTGGTGGCATACCTTTCTTGCAGTTGAATATTGCTGGCACTTTGGCTCTATGGATGGGTTTCCAGCTGTCGCGCACCGTAGGTCTTCTGCGCTTCATATAATCCCTTGGGGTTAAAATAAGTCCGTCAAATGTCTGTTGTTTAGGGTCGTAGTGAAGCACGGGACGCTCTACCTTTGTCCCAGTTCCAGTCGTAAAGTTGTCCCAATCGATACTCGAGACAACAGTCACGACAACAGCGTATAACAATATGTAAATCAAATACTTCATGTTTATCACTAATTCTTGAATGTCTTGTATGAAAACAAAACATGTGTTATTCCAACATGATACAATTATGACATATTTAAGCAGATTTCAAGAGCTCGTGATAATATTCTATTACTATTATACTCTTCAGTTTAACTACACTAGTTTGGTACTAAGATCGTAATTTATCTGATCAACATCTATGTGTTAGCTTTGGTGATTTATTTACAGATATTATAATATAAGCACATAACTTGTTCACTGATATCACACCTAGCAGATAGCCTTGCAGCCAGTCCATGTTGCGCAAGATGTTGCGCGTAAAATCACTACAAATCACTGCATGTTGACTGCATGACTATATATGTGGTCGTATTTAACTACCTTGCCTTTTCGGTTTTGGATTAAAGTTGAACCAATGCACGTGATTTGTTAGGGCACTTTCCAAACGATACATTTTCGTTGGCTTGTTTCCCCAAGACAATGTTCTATTAATCGATAACATTCACTATATAAAGGGTTTGATTTTTTTCGCTTATTACCAGATTTCGGCGTCAATTTTCCTGGAGTCCTAGACTACTTGCCGCATTGGAAAAATCATATTTTGTATACGAAGCATTGTCGAGTATCTTGGTCCTCTTTTATAAAACTATAAACTATTCGTGCCACTTGCTATCTGCACAATATATGCCCAATGCTATTTCATACTTACTTATATCAATGAATATACAAGTTCAATATTTCAATTTACATTTTTGTTCTAATTATCTAGAAGTATTGCATTCAACAGTGGATAATTGTACTAAAACAAAATCATTTTGAGCAAGTACCTTGACCTACCAACACAGGATATCCAATATCCATCTTCTTCACCTATCCTTCTCAGTACCTACTCTTTGCTAATCACCAAATATCCATCCTATTTTCAAAACCAAAACCGAAGTAAATCCAAACAATGGTATCGGATGTTCAAACCAGGTTCGAACTAATTACACGGTATCACTTGCGGCGTTCCACCACGAATCTTGAGATATCGCTGGCTAAACTTTAAGCGTCCAAGATAATTTTTCATATATCGCTAGCGGCTGGAGAGTTGTGCGAAGCATTTTCCAAGAACAGAAAAGGGCTGCACGTAAAAAATTGGTACGCAGTTGGTGACCCCTTTGTTAGAGTAATGGAAGTGGTGCCGACTCAGTTGGCGGCCCCGCTGAGATCGCTAACTTTTAAGACATTTCAGGACACGTATTTTGAGAGATAATTATTTTGTTCTGAGAAAAATGGGCGAAGTAGATCTCGGTCGAATCTTTGTGGCTCATGGTGGTGATGGTGGGGGACCAGGAGGCTTAGGGGGCACTGGTTATTTGGGGTTCACAACTAGCGAAAAAGAAAGAATCTTGGCAGCCAATTCAGATCAGTCAACGTGACCTGGTGACCTGAGTCTGACCTGAGATGACCCGAGATAAACAATGCACAATTTATGAGTAATTGATGCCCGGTGACCTATGCCAATTTGGGTGGCGCCACCGTTTTCCCGAAATTCCACCAAAAATTATCAGGGAGAGTCAAAATGACTCACACCAGAACAAATATTAATCGGTGGTAGCGTTATTGGCTATAGAAGAAAGCCTTTCGCCGTGAGTCGTGACCTCACAGAAATGCCGATGTTACTCAGTTACTCAGTAACTGCTCCATCAAGGGAGCTGAAACTGGCCATAACGTGATTCAGGGCCTCAGAAAATGGATCCATGAAAAAATATTTTCGTCGAAATTTGAAATGCAGCTTATTTTGGCTCTGCCGATCTGTCTTTGCATAATTAAAAAATTCTGCCTGAAATTACCCTCTCAGACTGTCTGAAGACCCCTTTCAGACCAGCATAAGCCACAGAGCTTAAAAGACCTAAAAAGTTATAAAAAATACATCAGGAGTACAAATACCTTTTGAATCAGCGTAGGGTCCTTCGCACCGACCGAGGGCCCTTTCGGACCAACCGAGGGCACTTTTGGGCCCCTTGCCAAAAGTGTCAAGGGCCCCTTGCCAAGTTGCCCCCCTCAAAGGCCAGGGCTGTGACCACCCCTGCTAGAGAGTCACGTGTTTCGCATATACAGAGATAGCTCGCGTCGGCCACATGTAGATATGAACATGCGTCAGGGATTGTGACGGTCGAGACAATTCGAAAAGTGTGGTCAAAGTTAATTCATTGTGACGATTAGGCTGACCTTCCGGGTGGGATGGTGCTTTCCACGCAAGAAGTCTTGCTAGGAATAACGGAAAAACACACACACACACACACACACATTTCACTTAATATTTGAGGCATTAAAAACACACAGTTGAACGGACCATCTTTATAAATTTAGTTGAAGCTATTCCAAAGCACTTTTAATATATAAACTGCTAAGAATTACAGCATATTCATTCTAAGCAGGCTTGAAATCCAAGATCTAATTTAGTTGAAAATACCGACAAATACTCATGATAAATATTTGCCCGCATAGCAGTTTATCTTGGATCATAACACAGCTTTGGTACGGAGAGAGGACTTCTCAGATAATGGCCGGTCTCGCATTTCTCGTATTACCCATCACTCAGTCGATCGCGGATCTCTCTCAGTCCAACCTGACCTGACTCCTGACTTGACCTGGTTTGACCTGACTTGACCTGACCTGAGTAGATCTGACCTGACCAGGCCTACATCTCCATCTCCCACCAGTCGTCGTGAACGGCTCACCACACTGGCGACCCACCTGTCTGTCGTCCGTCGACTCCGACGCTCCGACGGACGGCTCCACCCTGACCAACGCACCACAGGTGACTGACGGTGAGACGATGCCGACGGGCCGCCACCCACCCCACACACACGCGCCGAGGAGGGGGTCGTACAGTGGATGGCGCAGGCGGCCGGCAGCGGGACGAGAGGGTCGGTGACCAGTGACCACTGACCACTGACAAGTGACCACTGACCACTGACAAGTGACCACTGACAAGTGACCACTGACAAGTGACCACTGACAAGTGACCACTGACAAGTGACCACTGACAAGTGACCACTGACCACTGACCACTGACAAGTGACCACTGACCACTGACCACTGACCACTGACAAGTGACCACTGACCACTGACCACTGACCACTGACCACTGACCACTGACCACTGACCACTGACCACTTTGGACCCCACTTTGGGAACCCCCGCACTTGGAATCCCAACTGGAAAGAACCACTGACCACTGACCACTGACCACTGACCACTGACAACTGACCACTGCCACTGACCACTGACCACTTGTGACCACTGAACCACTGACGCACTGACCATGACCAACTGACCCACTGACACATGACCACTGACCACTGACGCACTGAACCACTGACCAACTGACACACTGACCACTGAACCTACTGCACAGCACTTGACCACTGACCACTGAACACACTGACCCACTGACGGCACTGACCATGCCACTGACCACTGACCACTGACCACTGACCACTGACCACTGACCGACCTGACCACTGGTGACCACTGACCACTGACGCACTGACCACTGACCACTGACCACTGCCACTGACCACTGACCACTGACCCACTGACCAACTGAACCACTGACCACTGACCACTGACCACACTGACGCACTGACGCACTGACCACTGACCACTGACCCACTGATCCACTGACGCCTGACAACTGACCCACTGAGGACCACTGACCACTGACCACCTGACCAACTGACACTGACACAGCTGGACCCACATGGGGACCACTGACACTGACACCACTGACCACATGACCACTGACGCACTGACCCACTGACCACTGACCACTGACCACTTGACCACTGACCACTGACCACTGACACTGACCACTGACCCACGACACACTGGAACCACGACCCAACTGACCACTGACCACCTGACCACGTGACCAACCTGACCACTGACCACTGACCACTGACCACTGACCACTGACCACTGACCACTGACCACTGACCACTGACCGGTTACAGTGAGGGCGCAGACTACCAGGGGGGGCAAGACGATAGGTGACCGTGCGTCTTAAAACTCGGGGGAGGGGAGAGGGTTCCAAGGCAAGATCAGGTAACCTGGACTTTGATGGATTAGCTGATAATATGGTTGGACAGGCGATGGTCGTCATCTAAATGTTTTGGTAGGAAGTCTGCACGGTGCAAGTGGTCTATAAAGTGTGTGTGTGTGTGTGCGTGTGTGTGTGTGTGTGTGTGTGTGTGTGTGTGTGTGTGTGTGTCGTTGTGTGCGTGTGTGCGTGTGTGCGTGGTGTGCGTGGTTGCGTGTGTGCGTGTGTGCGGTGTGTGCGCTGTGTGCGCTGTGTGAAGTGGTGCGTGTGGTGGCGTGTGTGCGTGTGTGCGTGTGTGAGTGTGTGCGTGTGTGCGTGTGTGCTGTGTAGCGTGTTGGTGAGTGTTGTTGTGTGTGTGTGTGTGTGCGTGTGCGTGTGTGCGTGCGTGCGTGCGTGCGTGGCGTGCGTGCGTGCGTGCGATGCGTGCGTGCGTGCGTGCGTGCGTGCGTGCGTGCGTGCGTGCGTGCGTGCGTGCGTGCGTGCGTGCCGTGCGTGCGTGCGATGCGTGTTGTGGTGTGTGTAGGTGTGTGTGGTGTGTGTAGGTGTAGTGTGATGTGTGTGTGTGTGTGTGTGTGTGTGTGTGTGTAGGTGTGTGTGTGTGTGTGTGTGTGTGTGTGTGTGTGTGTGTGCGTGTGTGTGTGGGGGGAGGGGGACAGTGAAACTTTATCATGTCTTGAAAAATTCAAACCCCCTAGGCGGGGGGTTTGAATTTCTTGCATATTTGAGCTCTTTTCGTTTTGACAATTCTTTTGATATCATAACACTTCTTGCCTACAAAAATGGTGCTATTTCTTGAAATCGACCGACGAGACCAAAATATATTATTAATTCATCATATTTTGCATACAAACATTGCTACCGAAAGATATTTCAAGTTAAAGCTGACAAGCGTTCCACACTTTTAGCAACCGGTACTTCGCAAGTAGTTTTGGTCCTCATCAAATTTTCTCGTAATGTTTTTTTACGTAATGGAGTGGAAAATATATTTTGCATTCTGCTTGTTGTGATTATATGCCCATTGCCCACCGATCCTCTACATCTAATACCCATTGAATGAAGGGGTAAGACAAATTGCAGTTTACTGATGCGCTTTTACGGCGGCCTAGTTAGTGGTTGCAACCCTCAATTTGTGAAAATTGTTTCATTTATTTTCAACATTAGAAGGATTGTATAGTTTTGTGTCTGGCTGTATAGTGTATATGTTACAGTTATGTTTATATCACTATACTTAATACCAGTAAGGCGCCGTAGTTGGCGATGAACAAGCGAGCGCGAAGGAAATGCATGGTGAATTTTAACTTGATCAGGCAAGTAATTTCTGAGATACAAAAAGGGTGTGCACGTGCTCACGTGCAGAGGCATCCACCCCTGATATGTGGGAAAGGGGCGGCTTAGAGGTCCCTAACTTTACATCAAATTTGTACACAATCGGCTCAGCCGTTCATGAGATGTATAATAGGGGTGTACACGTGCGCACGTGGAGAGCCACCCTACCTCTGACTTGTGGAAAGGCAGCGGCTGAGAGGTCACTAACAACACACCAAATTAAAACACAATCGGTTCGGCCGTTCCTGAGATAAAACATAGGGGTGTACACGTGCGCACGTGCAGAGCCAACCCAGCCCTGACTTGTGGAAAGGTGGCGGCTGAGGGGTTTCTAACCACACACCAAATTGGAATACAATCGGTGCAGCCGTTCCTGAGATATAGAATAGGGGTGTGCAAGTGCGCACGTGCAAAGGCACCCCTGATTAGTGGAAAAGCGGCGGCTGAGGGATTCCTAACCACACACCGAATTCGAACACAATCAGCCCAGCCGTTGTGGAGTTCTTGCGTCAAAACACCTTTCAACACCCCTCACGCGGCACGCGCCACGCGCAGTGGTAGTCACCCACGTGAGTCGGCACAGGTAAAAAACAGGGTAGGTTGTATGGGGCTACTGAGCAAAGAAGTCCGCTTGTCAATCGGACGTGTGGTTACAAAGATATGAGCTTCTCAAAGCGTCGCCACGGGTCGGGTCGGATCGAGTCAGGTTGGGCCTCTCATAATTATATTGTTGTCATATACCACGGAAAGACGAGCGAGCGCTTCGCGCTCGCTCGTAATAGTCATGAAAAATAATATTTCCCCGGCCCAGAAATAGCAAACAATAAAACTAGTGACCTTCATGAAGCACACTTGTACTTGCTTTCTATTTGTTTTCAAACTTAGAACTTTGATTTAGTGAATAATTGTATTTAATCATTAAATCTAAATAACATCATTGCTATACCGTAACAGAAGCCTTAGCAATTGTTAAAAATGTGAATATTTCCCTTTAAAGGGAATAGTTCACCTTTAACATTAGGTTTTGAGTTGAGATAGCCAAGTTGTGGCGCATGCTCGAAAATGAACTTGTGACGCTTTCACATTTTCCAAGAAACCTCTTAATTATGTAAGTATTCCAGTCCAAAAAGTCGGACCGGTATAACCCGGTAACTCCATCGCTGATTGACTGTTTGGCTGAGTTGACGTATGATTATGAGCACAGATGACGTAAGACTTGGGGAAAGTTGGTAAGTGCTGGAACAAAACCATACTGTTTCTAGTACCATCATCTTTTTATTGCAAGAATGAACTTTGTCAGGTAATGCTATGCATAGTGATTTTGATGTTTAAATCTTCTATAAACATTTGTCTAAATAACGTTCTGTAGCGTATGCGTAGCGTTCAGCGCTGGACTGAACGTTCCAGGCTCGCGTACAAATTGTTGATCTGTCCCGCCCGGCCCACCTCACCGAATCCCCCCCCACTCTCCGCACCAGTACTGGCGTGCCGCTGTTTGAATTGGCCGCCCGCGGCGCAGCCGCCCCGGCATGACCTTTGTCACATAAATCCCAGACAGGCCCGCCCCAGAGCCACGGACTAGGCGAGCGACGATGGCGGACACTACACTTTCATAGTGAAATATAATAGTGACGAATACCTAACTTAAAGCAAGTACTGTGATGGTTTTCAAAGCGTTGTATTTTCCGGCTTCTTCAACAAGTACTTGGGCAAGTACCACAGTGTAAATATGACACGATCCCTTACTAAATCAATGACGTTGCGTGCTTCTCAGCCAGCTGATTTTCGCATTACTTTGAGGAAAAAAATATGAATTATCACCAAATAATTGACATTTTAATTTGCTTTTTCCGCGTAAATATAGGTTTCTTTGAACTTACTAGTAAAATGATATCTAATTCTTGCTTCTCTTCATCATTTCTGAACTTTTTCTCGTTTTTTTCAAGGTGAACTATTCCCTTTAAGCAAAACAAAACAGCAAACATTTTGAGGAAAAAGTGACGGTCATAGCTCCCTGCCCCTTCTATTTCTTCGCCTATGATATGAACGACAAATACCTCTGATTCCGAGTCTGCGCGACTGAACGGCTGCGTTAGCGGGATGCCTAGTGCCTAGTCTGCGCGACTGAACGGCTGCGTTAGCGGAATGCCTAGTCTGCGCGACTGAACGGCTGCGTTAGCGGAATGCGGGCCTGCCGGCGGGGGTTGTCGACACTAGTCGCGTTTACATAGCAAACCAGTAAGACGCCTTAAACGGCGAAGGACGAGCGAGTCCGAATAAATCCGCGTCAATTTAACCGTCCCAACGGAGGTCGTCTTGTGCAAAAGCATGCATTTGAATATTTTCGCTGTGTTGTTTTTGCCAGTCCGCAAAATAAGATCCGAACTAAATCGATACTTTAAACTAAAATAGGTTTTGAAGCGTTATTTAATTTGCAAATTAAGCTTCATGTTTGTAGGCAAAATTCATTTTGGGTGGGTATTAGATGGATTTGATTGCGGCTTTACAGCCGGCAATCATTTTTAATCGCTAGCACCCTTTGGTTTTGATGCTACGCGGTGTATGTAGAGGAAATATTATAAGAAATCGTAATAAAAATATTAAGCTGATTTTAACAGCTGAAATACTGCATCCAAAACCTCAATTTTTGCAATTGCATTTTAGAGACGGTACATTTGTCTATAGATTGGTGTTTGTTTCATCGCTTTCACGTTCCCATAAGTGCTGAGCGATGATTAAATTGTGAAGACCGTCATAAAAACTATTGATTTGCGCTTATATAGAGCCAGTAACATTTGGCACGTGTCCACCCCGCCCGCTGATCGACACATAGTGCCAATACGCCGGGCGATCGTTTCTCTACCGAGCGTCTGTGTTTGACCCGTGTCTTTAACGACTTTTTGGTTGCCTCGAGATAATAGGTCCGATATGCAACAGATGTTTTGCATGCAAATTTTCGTGAACGGAACAGGGGTGCACGTGCGCACAGTGCAGTGTGACCCAGAGTTTTGACCTGTGAAAACATGCCAGTGTGTTGGTTCTCAGCCACACACCAAATTTTTAGCTTTAATAGGTCCACCGTTTCTCAGCTACAGCAGGATAATCACTTTCTGACACCCCCTGACGCGGCACGTGTACCGTATTGAGATCCGAGTCTGGTCTTAATATCTTGCGCCATGCTGACCCATCACATGAGAAAAAAAACATGTAAATAATCCATAATGTATTTAATGGGGCTATCAGATGCGAACCCGCTTGTCAATTCGATTGCGGGATTCAAATAGATATAAGCTTCTGACCAGCGTCGCGTCTGGGCCCGAGACGGGCCGGGCCGGGTCGGGTCGCCGCTTATATGTGAGAAAAATCCGGTATTCAATGAGGACTCGCTCCGCGCTTCGCGCTCGCTCGTAATAACGATTTTTCCGATGTATAATTATCTATTTCCGATGTATAATTATCTATTTCCGATGTATAATTATCTATTTCCGATGTATAATTATCTATTTCCGATGCATAATTATATATTTCCGATAGTGCAAAATACCTCTAGATTAGATAAATTTCAGATATTCCCAACGGCATATAGTTGCGGCTAAATAAAAAACAGAGATGTGATCTGATATGCTGATTTTGGCCTATAATTATATATCTATACATCTCTGGTCACTGTCAATCAATAGAATATGCGCTATCTGCCTGGAAATTATGTGATTGGCTGGACTATATTCTTTAGAGTACAATTTTCCCGCAGTTTTTTCCTAGCATATACCATGCCACTGCCAACACCACCAGCAGCGGTCCTGCTCGCGGCAAATTCTGCCAGCAGTGAACATTGCTTCAATTACTCATGTAAACGGGGTCACAGTGTCGTACTCCTGTAGGGTCCGTTAGAGGAAGCGCCTCTCGCTCTCTCTATCTTCGCTGCGCCATGTCAGCGGCCAGGGGTGAAACAGGTCTGTCACAGGTCTGTCACAGGTCTGTCACAGGTACCTGACACCAGTGGCGGATCCAAGGGGGGGTCACGGGGGTCATGACCCTCCCCCCCTTGGGCCGTGAAGGGGCACCACCGCGCCGGGGCACCAGGGGCACCACCAAAATAAACAAAAAAATTCCGCGCCGCGAAGCGGCGCGGAATTTTTTGCTTTGCCTGAAGGGGCACCACCGCGCTGCTCTGCATTAAGGTGCACCAC
>VOPJ01007566.1:0-24729 GCA_014673585.1 Semibalanus balanoides
CAAGATGTACCAAGGCCATATTAGACAAATACATTATCGTTGGTCGACTCTCGATGGAAACTTCATCTCTGCATATTCATACTAGATCAAATTGCTGTTTCCCTTGACGCTCGGCATTAAAAGTAACTTTATAGATACAAGCTTGCCATATGTTCCGTAGCGAGCAATCATAATTGCTCGGCACAAATGTTAAGGCTCAGTGAAATTGAACAACATAGGTATTTATAATTTGCCTGGGCTGGTACTGATGGTACTGCACAATCCGTGTTTTGCATTCATTATTGTCTCACAAAATAACAATGTGTTTATTTCCATTAACTAATTTTCCATCCACGAAAGAAAGTACCAAAGATCTTGAAACGTGGAAAACTATTTGCAAGCAAACATGCATTGATTTGAGTGCTATTCATTTCTAATGTAGAAACTTCTTTTGCGTTGCGGTATAAGTTACATGTGCTTAAGCGTCCGTTCCAAAGTATTTTATTTTGTATTTGTGACGATCAGTCTTGAATATAGTTTTATGCATGAGTGGCATTAATAATTCAGTTTATGAACGAGCCGAAGGCGAGTTCATAAACTGAATCTTTAAATGCCCACACGAGGTGCATTAAAACCAGTTTCTAGTGCATGGCTCCTGAAAGACTGTCTGTTTGCATAGAGCACAGAAGTGGCATATGTTTCGGAGAGTTCAATGCATGGTCATTTACCTAAGACTTAGCAGTGTCATAATCATCTCCTCTGGACAGTGTATTAACACTCCAGTTAATACACCGCTACAGTTAAGCACATGGCCAATGGGAAAACAGTCTTCGGTCATGCACTAAATGTTCTTTATCCCAAGTTGATAAGGAGACGTCGGGTATAGTTTTATTTGTCACATGGATCCTTGAGTCTTGAGCATGTCTGAACTAAAGCCGGACAACAACCTATAATAATCATATTTAAAGGGAGTATGTCTACTGTTTTAGATTATTGGATGCGAAAAATAACATTTTGAGCCCCTTTAGTTTACTTTTACTTAATGCTATTTTATTTCGCTATCGTTAAACAGATCGTCACCAAAATCGGAGGAAAGAAGACGCTCTGTAAAACGGTGTACCTAAGACATACGAACAATGTTGCCAAACCGTAGAAAAGCGAAATGTTTGTCTCAAAGCTCTGTTCGGCAGCTGCTATCAGCGCTCACGAACCGTTTTTTCCAAATGCTGTGCTGTTGGCAGGCGCTAATGATGTGCTGACAAAGTTATATCAATATTTCGATATAAGCCATGTTTCTTGTAGTGGCAAGACATTTGGGTTCTACATGATACATTTTTGCTACCAGCCAGTTCCTGGGGTCTTTGGAATATATCAGCAACAAGCGTGAAAATGAAAAAATAACTGTTTTGGTGCGATTCAGAAAATGATGTTCAATAACCCTGTGTCAATAACGCAAATTACACGATGTAAGCAGACAAAATTAATTGTATACAGTTACAATAGACAGTTAAAAAACATAAAATTCAGTCATTTTGCAAATTGCCTGACTGGCCAGGCATTTTGCAAATTGCCTGAACAGCCAGGCATTTTGCAGATTGCCCAGGCAATTCTGTAGAATGCCTGGTCCGGTTAGGCATTTTGCAGATTGCCTAGGCATTCTGCAAAAATGCCTGGTTTCTGGCTGGGCATTTTACAAAGATTGCCTGGCAATTGCAAAATGCCTGGTTCTTTCAACATTGCCCGTAAAATATACACACACACACACACACAACACACACACCACACACACACACACAACACACACACACACACACACACAACACACACACACACACACACACACACACACACACACACACACACACACACACACACACACACACACACAACACACCAACACACACACCACCACACACACAACACACACACACACACACACACATCACACAGCACACACACCCACAACACACACCAACACACACACACACACACAAACACACACACACACACACACACACACACCACACACAACACACACACACAACACAACACCACACACCACACACACACACCACACATCACATACCACACACAACACACACACACACACACACACACACACACCACACACACAACAACACACACCACACCACACACACACACAACACACACACCACACACACACCACACACACACACACACACACCACAACACACACACAACACACACACACACACACACACAGTCAACAGCACCACACACACACAACACACACACACACACACACACACACACACACACACACACACACACACACACACACACATCACACACACACACACACACAACACACACACACCCACACACACACACACACACACACACACACACAGCACACACACACACACACACACACACACACACACACACACACACACACACACACACACACACACAACACCACACACACACAACACACACACACACACACACACACACACACCACACAGCACAACACACACAACCACACGACACACACACACACACACACACACCACACACACACACACACACACACCTACACACACTACACACACCTACACACACCTACACACACCTACACACACCTACACACACCTACACACACCTACACACACCTACCACACCTACACACACCTACACACAACCTACACACACCTACACACACCTACAGCACAACCTACACACACCTACACACACCTACACACACCTACACACACCTACACACACCTACACACACCTACACACACCTACACACACCTACACAACACCTACACACACTCTCACACCCCATATATTACACACATAGCGACACAGCGACAGAACAGCGACCAGCCGGGCGAGTGACGTTCGGCTGGCGTTGGAGGTTCTGGAATAGGTTAATATTGAATTTCCAACAGTGGCTCATAAAGTTTAAAAACAATTGAAAATGCAATCGTAGCTTTGCCATTATACCTTATCTGCTTGGCTACCTTTCCTTATCCCTGGTTCTATGGATATCATCGTGCCCTAGCACCGAAATGGTGCCTGCCCGAACTTCTTTGTTATTCGACATGCTAATAGCGGATGACTTGTTTCAGGAACGGGAAAGAGAAGCCACGAAGCTGAGCCCAGTGACATCTTGGAACGTACTGGTCAATGGCTTGATGCAGCTAGCTCTCGCTGAAAAGTCTTACATGAGCCTGATGTTCCTGGCACACAAGAGCTTTCTTCGCAAAGACGTATGTTTAATTATTTATACCTGTGCTGCTGGGTCTATGGACGGATCGTTCGTATGCCGAATCAACGATGGCAATGAGGCGAACCTTATATTTTCACGGTTTATTATTTGTTTATTTGTTTATAATTAGTTCACGAACAGTGTTTGTTTGGTTGTGCTGCTTGCGAATTTTCTTATCAAGGACCAAGGTCACTTGTTGACAACGATGTCTGGTGTCCACATTCCTCGACCTATTGGTCAGCAGATTCAAGGGCTCCGCCACGGGTTTTGAAGTTGGGGGGGGGGGGACGTGGACTCATGAGGTCACGAGATATAGGGCTGAGCAGGGGAGCAGCCTACCCTTCAGAAAGGGGGTGGGTAAACCAGTTATGGTGTACACAAATTTTTGCCCCTGAATATGAAAAACTATGCGGATTTGGGCCACTTTATTTTGCGAGACCCCCTTTTGAAGCTTGTATTTAGCTGGATTAGACCAAGACCCTCAAGACCCTCAGAGAGGCGAATGAACCAGGCACACAGCCAGGATTCCGTCCGAGGAGGGGTTGGCGCCTCAAAAGGGTCCCTTCCCGAGCGCCCCCTCGGATCTCCGGAACTACTGAACTGATCTAAAAATAATAATTTGGACCAACCTATACCCAAGTCGTGTAACCAAAAATTCCTATGGCCACCCTTGTGAGCTGGTCTTTATATATGGTTCATCAGGGTCATACTGATATAGTCAAATCCAAGAAACATTTTCTCTTCACCCAAACAACATTCACAGTGTAAATTGATCCATCTCAGCCCAAACGTCGAAACATGTCGTAATCACGAAGTAATTTGCGATGTTTTTCAGTACGTACGCTGTGACATGACGTCAGTAATGACGTCACAAATGAGTGACCTGATGTTACCTCACCATTTATGAGGTAGCAGATGATGCACAAAATGTGTTGAAATAAGTACGCATAGTTTGATGACAATCGGTCAACCTATTCAAAAGTTATGGACAAAACACTTTAGCGCTCAGGCCCGTGGCCATCCGTAAAGCCGTTTCCGACCACAGTGCATTGGATCAAACGGAAAAAAATGGAAGCTCTTGAAATATGTAATCAACTTTATTTCCTCAAATTTAACTCAGTTCAATAGTTTTGGTTCTAATGGTAATACAAGTAAAATTTTAAAATATAAATAAAAAGTGTTATTTTGTGCAGCAAAATGTGTTTCGCCAATAACTTTTTACCTAATACAAATAACACAACAATGTTTACGCCATCGTGATTGTCTCGTCAAGGCGCATTGAAACACATCCATGTTGACCATGTTAGGTCAACTTGAAAATTGACCTCTGGTCAAGGTCAAGTGGTGACCCATGTTGGTCAGGCTGCATATTAGGGACGTGTCTCGACGATCCAAACACGCTGCTGAAATTTTTACTTCTATATCTTCATTATGTNTTTGTGCAACAAAATGTTTTCACTAATAACTTTTTACCTAATAAAAATAACACAACAATGTTTCAGCCATCATGATTGTCTCGTCAATGTGCATTGAAACACATTAATGTTGACCATGTTAGGTCAACTTGAAAATTGACCTCTGGTAAAGGTCAAGTGGTGACCCATGTAGGTCAGGCTGCATATTAGGGAAGACGTGTCTCGACGATCCAAACACGCTGCTGAAATTTGCACTTCTATATCTTCATTATTCGAGCGTTTTTATTGACGAAAACGTGTTGTGACGCTCGGATGAACTCAGATACCCTATGGGTCCAACCGAATCAAAACTTGCGCGTTGGATTCATACAAGATATCCTATTATAATATTATTCCCAGAATAATGGACTGATATCCTTGAAAATAGAAAGCATTGGAAATTTCTTCATTGACTTATAATGGAGAGGTCACGAAATTGACCCCGATCTCAGGTTCATACAATATCCGAATTCCGAGATCAACATTTTGCAGGTATAGATGGTTTCATGCAATACTATAAAAGTTTAGTATCGATCCATCAGAAATTGTGGTCATGGCACGACCGTTAACATTTTTGGAGGTGGGGTCACTTGACCTGACCTGAATCCGACAGCAAAACTAAAATTTTAACAAATGTATTGAAAGGATCAATGATAAGCTTGACTAAATTTGGCGGAGCTGTCCTGCAATTTTTTTGGTAATAGAATAAACCGTAGGGGGATGCTCAAACACACACACCGTTGGGGCCGCGGGGGTAAGACTTGCGTTACCAGAAAGTGTGTAAAGCTAGCTTTTTTGCACAATGGTGTAAGAAAAGTAATTAACATATAACAAAACATAAACACGTATGCGCTGAGAAACGGTGCGAATTGATAATTGGTGTTTCAGCACCGAATAGCAATGTAATTCTATTTGCATTTTTGCTCCGCGGAGCGGCGCAAATTTCGATTTAATTCCCTGGATAACTGAATTATTACTGTTGAAGACGATAGAACGGTAATATGTACTGTTGTTTGAGGTCATGGGCGTAGGAGCCGGGGGGGAAGGGGGGGGGGGCACCTGCCTCCCCAACATTTTCGGATTTCAACATTACGCCTATGGACGTTGCATGGAAAGAATCGACTTCAAAATGCCNCACGCTGTTCAGGACACATGCAAGCAGTGTTAGTGACGCGTCAACAATTATCTCACAAACGTCTTGTCCCATACCACTAACCACATATGCGTATCACCACCACAGGTATGCCTGTGGTGTATACGATATATGATACGATATATCAATCGGCACGAACTGACTCGGAAAACGGGACCGGGCACAATTATAACCGCCATGATACTTCACATGCATTTCCTTGAAAGAGCAATCTTTTCTCCTGCGGTCCACATGATTTAATACAGACTACCCGTTGCCGATGAAAATCTAAATAACTTGCCTGCCATCCATGACATGATTGGGATGCATGTTAACTATGGCAGCACTACGCACGGCGTTCTCGACACGAAGATTCGACCGAGCGTTTCCAGTGGCCCGCCTCAGGTGAACATACAGCATTCTATTGCCCTGGGTGTACACCAGTAGCTCGGTACTGACGCCAGACGACAGCAAGGTATATACTAACTAACTAACAAGGTAATAACTAATTATGCTGCAGCAGCTTATGGCGGGCCAAAAACAGGCGATTCACGAATCCTCGACTGGGAATAATCTTGGGCTGGGATGGCCTCTGCAACAGCGCGTGATATCACAAAATTGGCGCGCGATACAAAACCGAGCACAGGATCCACCAGTCAAGACGCACCGAGCGTCGGCAGAGACACGGTGACGCATCCACGGCACTGCATCGCTTCACCACTCTGCCATATAGCATTGAGTCGCGCAGCAAAACGTACTCCAATTAGTGATAGTCCTAATACTACGCAGTCGGCGCGCGGAAACATAGTAACAACTAACAACTAAACAACATAGACACGCACACGTCAAAGTCTGCAGGTCTCAGAGCTATAACATCCATATAAGCACATACAACACACAGTAATTAACATAATACAAGCATGCTCAACTAACACGTAAGCGAGAGAGAGTCGTCAGAAAGACACATGCAAAGCGTAAAATTTGGCCACGACACGACCGCATCTAACATCCGGGACCTACACAAACTAACATTACATTTAAGCACATCTTAAGAAAGTAGAAACCTTCATTTCTCCTAAGCGTTTCTGAGACGCCCCGAAAGACGCCTGCGACCCGAACAACCCCAGGTTCCGACTTCTGGGTTCCCCATAGAAGGGGACGTTACAACGGCTGGTTTTTCACACCACGACGGCTCTGGAGAGAGCCCACCAGTCCCCTGCACACTCGGCCATGGAGGGGACGCCGAAATGCCTCCAGACATTCACCCCTCAACGGATGTCAAGTCGGCAATGAATAGGACTCCTCTGCTCTGCCAAACGCTAAGCACTGGAGACGGCATCACCCCCAGTCGACCGTGGACAGGGCGTCACTTAGTCTTCGAGACACTCGGCCAACATCTCGAGGTCGCTGACCATGAACGGATAGCGGAAGAGCGGCGATCCGTACAGGGGGTGGTCGCGGATGCTCTCCGTCTGGCCGTCCGGCACCACGGCGCGCACGCGCCAGTTGACGTGGCCGTTGCGGTCCATCTCGGCGCACATCAGCGAGTAGACAAAGCGCGCGTCGGCGGCCAGTCTGCGCGCGGACTCGTCGCGCGGCTCGTTGCGGTTCTGAGTGGCCGCCATGTACTCGGCCGTCAGCACGGGTATGATGTAGTCGACGCCGACGAACCACTTCTGCACGGCCGAGTACGGGTCCGGCTGGCGCAGGCGGCGCTGCTCCTCCAGCAGCATGACCCTGAAGCCGAGCGCCTTCAGCCGCTTGGCCACGCCGAACGCCACGTCGCGGCCGTCCTCTGCGTACGTCAGCATCAGCTTCTTGGCGGCCGGCTGCCTCTGCTTCAGGTCGACGTCCGAGTCGGAGCGCGGCGCCGAGCACACCGGCACCGCGTTCACCAGCGTGCAGTCCGGCGGCTCTGACACGACGCCCACGATGTCGGCGCCGCTGTTGTCGAAGCTGCTCTGGTAGCCGCTGTCCATGGGCGATCTGGCTGGGCGGCTCATGAGCTGCTCCTGCTTGCGGCGCACGCACGCCTCCTGCACGCCGCACGTCACATCGGTCAGCACGCGCATCAGATTGTGCTCGCGGAGGAAGCGCAGCAGGAGCACGGCATGCAGCGGATCGCCGCGGTTGCGCGTCGCGTCCTCCAACATCAGCTCGGTGGAGCTCTTCAGCTGACCCGACACCTGCACAGAGCAGAAGCGGCGGTCCATGACGTCCACGCCCAGCCGGTCGGCCAGGTCTTCAAAGCAGCGGCCGCTCTTCGCCAGCTGAATCTGGCGACAGATGCGCTCGCGCGCGCCGGCCGCCAGCTCGAACCAGGGCAGCGCGCACTCTTCGCACTGCGCGATCAGGTTGTCGGCGGCCTCGAACTGGGCGTTGCGCTCTTTGCAGACCCAATCCTCGCTCTGCTGGCGCAGCTCCTCCATCTCTGGGTGGACGGCAGGCATGGTGGTACACTAGGGCGGACCGGGTCTTTAAAAAGGGCTCACAGAATACCGGCTCTGACAGCAGCAGCGTGGTGCACCGGCCGAGTCAGCTCCTTGCACGGCGGCTCAGGTCGGCTTGACTCGCAGACGTTCAGGCACAGAGGCAACGCTCCGACTATAGTACCTGAAAACAGGGAAGGTGAGTCACTGCCAGTATCGACAGATCATAAGGGCCAATGCAGTCAGCGACAGCTTGAGTACAGAGCTTGAGTGCGCGCGTACACACCATTCTCGGTATGTTCGAGGAAAGCCGATGGACGGAGTTGTAGTCAAGTGGGTCCGTAAACACCAAGTTCTCCGTAAAAGGTGTGTTATCAACTCAGCTGCAGATATCGTGGAAATCAAACAATGTTCTGCGTTTGGCAGCGCAGTTAATACTCAGCTGTTGACAGATCATTGGTCTTGATATCGTCTTATTTGTTCTACAGTTTGTCAGGACGCTGAACACATATGTTCTGCCCAGTACGACAGTGTTCATTGTACAATGTACCCGGATGACGAACATAAAAAGCTACAGAACAAACGCTTCACATCCTTTTTTAAAAACACCGGCCAAAAATGATAAAATGAGCTTCTCGGATTATTCCAGATAAACAAATTCACTGATCCAATGAAACTGCGAAAGCCATAAAGGCAACAGCACATTCCACAGACGTCTTCAGGGCGAGGTACGGGCCATTTGCAATCTATGTGTTTTTAACTTGCAGTTCACTCACTCAATTGGTGCCACCTACCATGTGAAGCCTCAGAAGTCACTCCTACGCTAAGCTACCTCAGTATTCTTTTCAATGACACCGGCCATTGAAATTGTGATGCGTGGGAATTGAGGCCAGGAAAAACCATATATTGTCCACCAGCCCAAAATAAATGTAAAACGCACAGTAAGATGCCGTTAAGATGGAAAACAAAAATAATAGATCGGACACAATTGCCCGCAAAACAGGAAATACGTTGCCCTCGTTATGCACTGATATATGTACTGCAGGCGAGGACCCAGGGGGGGGGGGGCGCAAGGCCGCCCCCTGAACCTCGGGTCGCGCTCAGATGCGCCCTCCAAGCACGCCCGTAGGCGCCCGTAGGGAGCAACTTTCTGGTTTCGATCACGCTCAACCCACTGGAAAAAAATAAGTGAAGCTACACCCCCGCCCCCTCCCACCCCCGGTTAACAAGATTCGCTGACGGCAATATGTGCCCTCAGCCCCCCTGACCAAAACCGGATCTGCTCTGTGCCTCACTGCAGAGCGTCATCTCAAATCTGGAGCACAGGGGCGTCAGCTGTGGTAAGCTCCACTACCCATATGGCTTAGTTTAAAATCCTACAAATCTGGGGGGAGTTAAGCGATTCCTGGGGGCGGCTCCCCGCTCCAGGCTCCCCGGTGGGCGACGCACTGATACTAGCGTAAGTGATAAGTGCTTCCGAGAACGTGACATTCAAACTCTGCCGACTAGTCAAGTGTAAATAAAAGGACAAGGGCGGCAATGATGATGATGATTTGGGCTTTGAGGCGCCGCAACTACTAAGGTTATGTGGCGCCCACAACTTCTAGATGAAACAACTGATCATAAAATGAATATCATCAATTACGCACGGAAACTAGGGAAAGCATAGAAAAACAGAGATAAAGAGCCAGTCTAATAATTAGACAGCTGGCGCGTAAATAACCGCGAAATGTACCTCAGCGAGGATACGTACTACCTGTGGGAACAAGGGCGGCAATGTATCATATATATTAGATAGCTAGCTGGGCGTTATGTACCAGGCGTGTATTAGAAACGTTGAAACATGAATATCAAAACAGAGGAAATGACCAGACAGGAATAGCCAGGCTCATCAACCAAAATGCCTAGAATCAATGGCATTCATGCTGGCATATGGCCTAGGCCAATGACGAATATTTCCGACAAATGGCGAAAGGGCATGCCAAAAAGTCTTACAAAACAATGAATGCTCCAGTCTCCACGCAACTCATGCAGACAGCAGACGCAGTATACAATGGTCTATGAATATATAGCCTATGAACCGATGCTCACAGTCTTTATAATGCTATTTGGCTCAATAGCAACTCGCTAAAAAAATAATGAATAAGAAACATCAGAAGGAAACAAGAAACTTAAATATATAAGTATTTTTGACAAACAGAAGTAGAATCTTGTGTTCTGACTAAACAGGCTTTGCGTGCACAAACGGATATAACTACCACGTTGCTTTCCATTTACAAGTCATATCTCAAATAAAGAGACAACACTTCACTATTCAGAGCCTAGAGATGAACGCCATGTCAGGAGTTGTGTCGTGCCTCTCGACTAACTGGGAATATACGGCACACGTTGAGGTGTATCTGGTTGACAATACAACACCACTGTCACGCTGTTTCCGCTACTCGACCACATGTTGGATGCATTGCATAACTCGCCTACCGAAGGTAAAAGTAAGACTCGAGACGATACTGAAGATCACACATCACCTGCCCATCACCCCACCATTCAGGTCAAATCCACCGCTACAGGCCGCTTCTCAGCGCCGTGGGTCCCGGCTCCACTCACAAAGACGTCAACAGACCCGCTACTCCACGCGCCACACCACAACCACACAGCACGGGTCACCGACAGGTCATACACAGGTCACTCACAGGTCACCGGCAGGTCACTGACAGACGGATCACACCCGGATCGCTGGCGGGTTACTGGCAAGTGGCAGGTCTCTGGCTACGTCCGAGAGCCATCATATCGGATATGAAGCGTCTCTCCTGGCAATTACGACACTGCCTCCTGGCCCGCCCACTGTCAAACTGGGGCCCGGCAGAAGTGAGTGGTGACGAACATCCTGTCGTCCCCGCCGAACGTCAGAAGAAGGAGGTAAGAAGTTCCTAAGGAAGGTCCAGTCCAGACTCAGAAGTTGAGTTTGGGAACAGAGGGGCAGGTGAGAGACAGGTGGTCGAGGTCACAGGTAGGACTGTCTGAGGTTACAAGAAGAAAAGTTAGGTGCGGCGTATTCAAAACAGTGTCCTAGGATTGCTTTAGAGCCAGGGTGCCGAGTGGAAAATTCATACTAAAATCAGCAAAAAGAGTGGAAAAGTATACCCTAAAAAGAGCCTTTTTCAACAACTTACACGTCTTCCTATCAAACAAAACTTGATCAATTTTTGACTTTTTATATTAAAATAAAGAAGTGAAAAAACAACATATAAAGTGAAAGAGTGGAAATAACCATTAAAATTGGGCAAAAGGAGTGGAATATTATTCCTTGTAGGGTGTCGCTCTACACCAAATATCCCCAATCCTAGGACACTGATTCAAAAGTGCGACGGTCAAGATCAGGGATGTGATACAACTTGGAGGGCTAAAAGTAGGGTGGTGAGAGGTCGGAGGCGCCGGGGTCAGGGCTCGGACAGTCAGACGTCAGAGGTAGGAGGGTCAGAGGTAGGAGAGTCAGAGGTAGGAGGGTCAAATGTAGGTAACGAACTGCGATTCGCCCGGCTGCAGGTCCACTGTGAAGGCCTGCTCGCCGCCGGCGGCCTCCCCCAGCAGACACGCCGGCAGCTGTACCGACAACGTCTCTACATGCACCGCCTCTTCAGGCACCGCAGCAGCGGCATCAGCAGAGTCCACAGTCGACGCGGGCACTGACAGGACGGCGCTCTGCGACTTGGCGGGCCGCCGGCTCCGGCCAGATATCACTTTCGGAGATGGTGACGGCTGCTGCTGTTGATGGTGGTGAGGTTGTTGCTCCTCCTGATGATCCTGCTGCTGGGGAGGCGATGATGACGACGACGCGTCTTTCATAGCTTTACTGTGCACTGCCAGGTGCTTGTTCAGCACAGCCTTGGAGATGAACGCCTTCGGGCAGTAGGCGCAGTCATAGGGCCGCTCGCCGGTATGGCGTCGCGTGTGCAGCTGCAGGTTGTCCGGCCGCGCGAAACGCTTCTCACAGTACTTGCACTGGAACGGCAGCTCGCCGGTGTGCGTGCGCCGGTGGTAGCGCAGCGAGCTGACCGATCGGAACGACTTGTCGCACTGTCCGCACTGCACAGTGCCCGAGTCGCCGTGCTTCAGCGCCTGGTGGTCCTGCAGCGCTGACGCCGTCGGCCACGTGCGCTGGCACACGTCGCAGAAGTTGCGCTTCTCGTCGCTGTGCAGCCGCAGGTGGTTGGCCAGGTGGCCCTTCTGCGTGAAGGTGCGGCCGCACTCGTGACACACGTGCTCGGCAGCGAGCCGGTCGTGCTGCGACACAATGTGGTTCCTCAGGTGAAACTGCGAGGAGAACCCCTGGCCGCACGCGGCGCACAGATACGGCCTGCTGTGCGTCTTCATGTGCGACCAGAGGTTGTGCCTCGTGAAGCGCTTGCCGCAGATGTCGCACACAGAATCGCGCTTCGTTTCGTTGTGCGTCTGCTCGTGGTGGCGCAGACCCGACACCGAGGAGAACGTCTTGCCGCAGGCACACGCGAACGGCCGCTCCCCGGTGTGCGTGCGCACGTGGTTCGCCAGACTGGCCGCGGTGCGCAGCCTTTTGCCGCAGTGGACACAGGCGAAGTGCAAGCTGCTATTTACCGTCGCGGCGGCTGGCCCGTCGGCCACGGCTTGCCCGTCGGCCACGGCTTGCCCGTCGGCCGCGACAGGCTCCACCGTCACCTCGGGCCGGGCAGGCACGGTGACGGATCCGGGCGGCCGGCCGCGGCGGCGGCGGGGCATCACCATCCGGTACCCCGCCTCCTCCGCCGCCGGCACGTAGTCAGGGTCGTCTGGGTTGTCGGCCGGCGGAGGTGGCGGACCACTGACCGGCGCGATCGTCAGATTGGCGTCCAGCCAGATCGTGGAGAGGCCGGCCACGGCGTCCGCACTGGAGGCGAGCGGCCCAACGCTCTGAGGGTCCAGCTCCACCGCCGGCGGGGACGCCGCAGGAGGGGAGACCTCGGCAGAGGCCGCCGCTAACGGGTCACTCTCGGGAAGCAGCGGATCCTCCCCGGTCTCCACATCTGCCGGCGTCTCCTCGCCGGCGACAGCGGCCGCGTTCTCTTCGTCGATGTACTCCACCGGTACAATGATCGGCGACTCTGTGTCAGCCGGCGCTGCCGAGGAGGCGGCATCGCGGCGCTCCGTCGGCGGCGGCGGACGGGAGGCGGCGGCGGCAGCGGCCAGCGTCGTCTTCCGTCGCTTCCGCGGTCGGGGCTGGGAGTGCGTCGCTGACGGTGACTCGGCCTCGGTTTTGATGATCCGTCGTCGGCTGGTCGACGCCGCCGCCGCCGCCGCAGATGTCGCCCCTTCTGCGTCCGCAGTCCCCGCAGCGATTTCCATCGGGAGCAATTCAAAGTCGATCCAGGCGCACATCCGCCGGCGGAACAATTCGGTGGAGGGCGCAGCCGGCGTCTCGCCGCCGTAGATGTAATCCAGCATGCTGTGCAGGTCCTCACCGTTCAGAGTCGGCAGCACCAGGTAGTCGGGGCTGCTGAGACTGGGTGGCAGGCGCGCTGGTGACGACCCGTCACCGCTGCCCGACCCGGGCCTCCGGGGCACGCCGTCAGAGAGGTCCTCATTCGCCGTCACCTTCACCATCATCTCATCCAGGTCCAGCGCCGCGGCGGCCAGAGTCTCGAACGTCCGTCTGACGAGCGGCGAGTACATACAGAGCGCCAGCTTGTGCGCGCTGACGGCCACGCCGTCTGAGGGCACCAGGGTGACGCTGGTGCCCACCCTGGCCCGGAGCAGCAGCAGCGCCTCTGCGGGCAGACCGGAGCCCGGCCGGCACCGCACCGACACGCAGCGCGCTGCCGGCTTACGGTCCGGCGGCAGGGGAGAGAGGGCGGGCGGCGGCAGACCGGAGCCGGATCCGGACGGCGGCGACTGCGGCGCCAGCAGCAGCGCCGCCAGCTGGCCGCCGCCCAGCCGGCGGCACAGCTCGGCCAGCGGCGCCGCCTGCGCCGGCGGCGGCGGCGGCGCAGCACCGGCCCTCTTCAGCAGCGTCAGCAGACGCTGCACGGCGTCGGGCGGCGCGGCCGGCAGCAGCAGCGCGCCGTCAGACAGCCGCTGCGGCGCCGGCAGTCGAGCGAACGGCAGCAGAGAGAGCGTCGGCAGCGGCAGCACGCGCCGGCCGGCGGCGAACACCACCGCGCACTGCGGCAGCAGCGGCGGCGTGCGCAGACAGGCCTCCACGGCCGCCTCCATGCCGGCGGCCTCCAGCTGCAGCGAGAAGCTGCCGGCGCGCCGCTCCGTCGCCAGCACGATCAGCTGGTCGGCCGTGCCGGCCACGCCGCGTAGCACGCTCTCGGCGGCGGTCAGGTAGCGCGCGGTGCAGGGTACGGCGGAGACGCCGCCGGCGGTCGGCCAGTGACGGTCGGGCCGCAGCCATGTCAGCAGGAAGCGCGGGAACCCGACGCAGCGCGAAGACGTCCGCTGAGGCGTCAGGAACACGTCGCAGAGCTCCTCCCAGCGCGAGCGGACCGCGCACACCTGCAGCTTCAGGAAGGAGGCTTCGTCCAGCATGGCGCCGCTGTCTGAAACGACGCGGGGTCTTCAGCTGGTTGGCCCCGCCGGAAGCTTGGCTGACTTGAGATTTGCATTGCCATGAAGTGTTTGCTCACTAGTCACTGTGGCTGGTTACAATGATGATATGTGAAGGGAATCTCAGATAATATTGGAAAGTGGTTGCTCAAAGACAATTTCTTTACAACTGTATTCAGATCACCAACATAAAAATGCAAATGAAATGAAGCACCATGTTATAAACCACACATCACATGGACGTAATGCCTACCCAAGATTAAGAAACACCCACTATCAACAAAGGACATTATATATTTGTAGCATTGACACATATTTTGTTTGCTTATAGGAGTATTGGGTGCACCAACAACTCAGGGCAATTTGCACCCAAGATGCAACTTGGGACTTGACACATATTTTAGGTAAAAATAAAATCTGCTTTGCAAAGCAATAGAGCATCACTTCCTTCAACTATTTTCAGATGTGGTAGTCATCACATACTCATTCTTATGAAGCATTTAATAATTACCCTGCCAATGGGTCATTAACACGCACACTAGAGAGGGGTGTGCCACACACCGGAGGAGGGGGGGGACTTTAGTGCCCCCAAGATCTCAGAAAGTGTGAAAGCTAGAACGTTCAAACTTACAGGGTAGGTACGTACTGTGATGATCTAAATTCTCTGAAAATTTGGGTGACCTTAGGTCAATATCTTAAAGGTCAAAGAAGGTCATGAACAACAAATCAGGCCAAATGTCACCATTTTGGGGATTTGCCCGCTGTGACATCACAGGTCAACAGCAATATGACTGAAGTTATGTTTGGGGATGGACATTGACATTAGCTACCAAATGGAATTTTAATCGTCCCAATCTGACTGTTGGTTCTGAAGATATTGCTTTCACTTTGCGGACCTTGATTCTGGCCACTATTACTCACCTGGTTTACTCACCTGGTTGGGTTCCTCGCTGGGGTTCGGTTAGGCAGTTTACATTGCAGAAATAAAAGGAACCGCCTCATTTAGCTAAGAATGGCGCCATCTGGCACCCATTACCATACTAGGCTTGATACCCAAAAGATGCATTGGAGTTAAAGGTACTGGAAATTGTGCATCTCCCATTATAGCCATACATATTACATATTACATTTCCACATAATTTATCTTGAACAGAATATAAGTCACTATTTAACAATTCAAATCCATATACTCAAAACTTTACGGACCAATTTGAATTTTTTATGTCAAACCATCCATTATTGTGTTGCCGTAAATGTGGCACAAACACCACCACTGTGCGCTGCTTCGCTTTCAAGATATTCACAAAAAACATGTGTAAGGCACAAGTGCCCCCCTCCAGTGCATGTATAAAGGGTTATTGTAGCAGGCTGCCACAAGTTGCCATTGACTAGAAACAGAAAAGCAAATATCAATAAAGTTGGCCAACACAAATACATTAACCTTGATTACAAGGATCAAACCACTATAAAACAAAGCTGATGAACCTTACCTTATTCAACCGGTGCTTATGTCATGAGCACAGCTGCACAGTGACGTCTATTGTCTTTAAGAGAACAATTTTCATAATAAGAGCATTTTCATTGCACCTGTATAGTTTCTTAACAGCTTTATCTCATTATTTACACAAAACCCAGGGTAAGTCCCCACAACAATTTTCACAAAGCACTAAGAGCTGGATTTTTTGCAGCAGTTAGTCGCCAGGGACCGCTAGTGAGCCAGGGTGTTTTGACGTCGCAAGGCGCAAGCAAACTGTTATCGATTTTAAAAGTACATATTGATAAAGATATATATTTTGCGCAATAAATTATTAATATATAAACTGGTATTATTTGCTGTCGATGTTGTAACATATTGGTTTACTAGCGGTCTCTGGCGGCCAGCTGCTGCAAAAATCCAGCATTTAGAGCTAGCCCAGAATACCAAACGCAAGGCCAAGGCTATATAAACCGCGATTGACAAGTATGAAGCCAATGACGACATACAAAGTTTATCTCCGATAATGCTTCCACTTTCCACGCTGAGCTTGTAGTTACATGTCGCGTTAGCGCCCCTTGAGTTTGGATAAAGCAAAATTAAAATAAATTAATAAATTTATAACATTTATGTATTATGACAGGTATTATTTTTGGAAAACCCGTTGCAATATTGTATTTGTACCCGTGACGTCATCACAACACGAAGTTTTGGCCGCTCTGTGCCACTCTTCAACGAAGAAAGGGAATCCCAGAGCGGGGAATCCTCTCCAGTTTCGTAAGCGGACTCCTCAGCACCGACAGGGATCCCAATGCAGCTCATCGGGATCCTTGCGAGATTTGATTCATCTAGTAAACCACTCATGACTCAAATCAGCGAACAAAAAACACAGTATTTCTTTCTTCTAGTCTTATATTTTCGAAAACATCTGAGAACACTGTACAAAACATGTTGTCAGCTCATGTCCACAAAGTTCTTCATAACATAAACAAGTAGTATCAAATGAACAGCAAATTGTAATCCCAAGTACCAACCCATAAACACCCCTCTTCCAATTCAACGAGAGCAGTTTCACTGCCTGACAGTGAGCTCATTGCTCCTTAGGAACGGACTTGACGCGGATCCGGCCCGCCTCCGTCACTGAAGTCAGCCCCATCCGTTGGAGCTCCTGCGCCGCCGCCGGCGCCACGCCCTCCATCTTCATGACGCGGATCTCCTCCTGGTTCTCGGGACAGAGCTCGCACAGATGTCGCACGGCCACCACCGCCCACTGCTGCAGGATCGGGTTCCGCGCGTCCAGGTTGCAGCACTCGAGGATGACCGGGATGACCTGCCACCGTCGCGCAGCGTGCTGGGCCGCCGGCCGCCGCCACACCAGGTTCCCCACCAGCCGCACCAGCTGCGCCTTCAGGCCGAACGACGGCTCAGCGCTCACCGCATCGGCACCCTCCCGCTCCAACTCGGCCAGTTTACTGAGCGTGCTGAAGGCGGTGCCGTCGGCCTTGCTCAGCTCGTGCACCTCGCGCAGGATGCGTACCACATCCTCGAGGAGGAGGTCGTCCTTCTGCAGCGCTAGCCGCAGCCGGTCCTCCGCCGACAGCACTCCCAGCAGCTCCAGCAGCTTCTTCATCTCCACCGGGTCGGCGGCCGCAACAGGCGACTGCGCGCGCTGTCGGAACCGATCGGCGACGAAGCCGGCGGCCTCGGCGGGCAGCTGAAGCCGGCCGGCCTCGGCGGCGACCAGCACCAAGTCCAGCAGCACGGCGAAGTGAACCTCCGAGACAGCCTTGTACAGGCGCACGAAGTCGGCCGCGCACAGCTCCTCCACGCAGAAGAGCGCGAACTCTGAGTCGAGCGTCACGAGCATCAGCAGCATGGACATCAAGGAACCGAAGTCGGGCCGCGCCTGGAGACTGGCCTGCACGTCCGCGTTGCCCTTCACCGCGTTAAACATCAGCATGGTGCTGTACGCCGGCAGCTTCTCGTCACTGGCCGAGAGCAGGTCAAGCATCGTGTCCTCGACGCTGGCCCAGACGGCGGCCTGCGCTTCGGGACCGGCCGCGACCACGTTACCCAGGAGCTGGACAGCGCAGCGGGCCGGCACCAGCAGCTGCTCCGAGTCGCGCCGCCGCCGCAGCAGCGCCGCCAGTCGCCGCAGCAGCCCGACGTCCGAGCCCAGCCGCTGGCGGTGCGTCGCCGACACTGCAGCCGCGTTCCGCAGACAGCGCAGCGCCTCTGTCAGCACCGACACGGCGGCGCCCTCGGCCGGGGTCGGCCGGGCCAGTGCCGAGACGGCGGCCAGTCCGGCCGGGCACAGGCAGTCTGGATCAGACCGCAGCCGAGCAGTGATCTCCGCCAGCTGCCGCTCCGCCTCCGGCCAGTCCCCCGCCTCCGCCGCGGCCGCCGCCCGCTCCGATGCCTCTGCACTCATAGCTAACAGCCACTCGCCGCCCCCTGCACCACCACGTCCCGGCCCGGCTCTCCCACCAGCCGACTCAGCGCGCCCTCAGCGGCGGCCAGCTCCCGCGCGATCTCGGCGCGGTCAGCAGCGTCGCAGCCCCGCTTGACGCCCAGCCGCTGTTCGAGCTCCGTCAGCTGCGAGACGTGGTCGCCGGCCAGCTCCGACAGCTCAGTCTGGTCACCATGTAGGTGGCACACGGCAATCGCAGCGCTGGGGAAGAGACATCATCATCATAATCATCTTCATTTTATTTCCCAAAATTCGTACATATAAACACGCACTGTAGTTTACTGTGGATTGGTGCAAAGGTGCTTGGAGCACTTATATTTCGGCACCTCTCCTGAAACAGACGTGGTATAATGGCGACGGGTAATAGACGGGACGTGGTATAATGGCGACGAGGAATAGACGGCACGTGGTATAATGGCGACGGGGAATAGACGGGACGTGGTATAATGGCGACGGGGAATATACGGGACGTGGTATAATGACGACGGGTAATAGACGGGACGTGGTATAACGGTGCCAATCATTGGCTGTATTATGAATGTGGGAAGATGGCTGGGGCTGATGATTAGAGACCAGTGCGTTTTGAGAGCAGGTACGATGCAACGCGATGAAAACGCAGGAGAACAAAGCGAACGAAACAAATAATCACCAAACAAGGGTGAAAACTGGCAAGCGTACCTCGAGACTTCGTGGCAAATACAAACAGATGGAATCAAACACACGAAATACGGTAATTAGAAACAGCGTCATTAAGCTTCAGTGCTGAATACATAACATAATAATACATATTATTGCAATATCTCACTTAGAGCCCTGCGCGAGACTTTACATCTGATTTGCATCCCGCAGAGGTGCAAACAAAATGTCAAAAATATTACAGTATTAGCCATACATGCCAAGAAACAGCACTAGCACAAACTACTAAGGACACTGCACTGACCAGAGCTTCCCCCGGAGCTGCGCGATGGGCCAAATCCGTTCCAGGCCCTCCTTATAGCCGACGTCGAAGTGCTGCTGGAGGTTCGCCTCCTCACCGTCCGAGCGTCCCTCCCTGTAGCCGCCCTGCAGAACACACAATCCGCTACAATCTGATACAATCCACACAGGCCCTCCCTGTAGCTGCCCTGCAGAACGAATCACAATCCGCTACAATCCACACAATCCGCTACAACTTCACCAACACGAGGCACACGGCACACGGCACACGGCACACACGCACACGCTGACGCATACGCACACGCACACGCACACGCACACGCACACGCACACGCACACGCAGAGACACAGACACAGATAACATCGGGGGCAACAACGTGGCGCCATCTGTGTTCGATGGCACATACATCACCGTTCATCAGTTCACGGCACATACCATTACAATGCTCCTGATGCCTGCATACATCAGAGCTCGCTCTGCTCGTTGCATTCGACCACTCCGGGTTGGCGTCCAGTCGGCGCCGGCGGGCGTTGTCACACGACGAATCGTCCCACCAAGTCACACGACGAGCCGTCAACACGTTACACATCACACAACGTCCCGCCGGCACTTTACAAGGCATACCGTTAGCACTAGACATTAGACAAGGCATACCGTTAGCACTAGACATACACAGCATACTTCAGCACTAACATTACCAAGCATACTGTCAGCACTAGACATTACACAAGGCATACGTTACACTAGACATGGACAAGATTTGCCGTTCAGCAATAGAATTAGACAGGATACCGTTAGACTAACATTACACAGCATACTGGTCGCACTAGGACATACACAGGCATACAGTTAGCACTAGACATACACAAGCAACAGTCAGCACTAGACATACACAGCATACTGTTCCACTACATTACACAAGCATACTGTTCCACTAGCATACACAAGGACATACGTCGCATAGAATTTACACAAGCATACATGTTACACTAGACATACACAAGCATACTGTTCGCACTAGACATTACACAAGGCATACTGTTCGCACTAGACATTACACAAGGCATACCTTTCGCACTAGACATTACACAATACACAAGGCATACTGTTCGCACTAGACATTACACAAGGCATACCGTTAGCACTAGACATTACATAAGGCATACTGCTAGCACTAGACATTACACAAGGCATACCGTTAGCACTAGACATTACATAAGGCATACTGTTAGCACTAGACATTACACAAGGCATACAGTTAGCACGTTACCAAGCGTACCGTTAGCAGGTGGCGCTTCGTCTTCTGCCAGTCGCGGCCCTCGAGCTGCAGCGGCTCGGAGGACACCCCCGTGTTGTCAGCGCCGTCTTCCATACAGCTGAGCGGCCACCAGCACCCAGAAGACAGACCAGCAGCGGCTGAAACGGAGACCCCGCTGTCAGACAGAGACGACAGACCAGCAGCGGCTTGAAACGGGAACCCCGCTGTCAGATAGAGCCGACAGACCAGCAGCGGCTGAAACGGAGACCCCGCTGTCAGACAGAGCCGGAGGGCCTTGGACGTCATACTAGGGACAACACTGACAGCCAGCGAAATGTGTTATTAGAAATGCTACTGCATTCGTAACCATGTCATCAATATCCCTATGTTATTGGTGGATTACAGTTAAAGATGTCGGTTTCCGGGGCAAGAATATTTTCACATTCTGATTGTCGTTTGTCGCGTAGTAAAAGGTCATTATCAGGCACAATCCAGACTGACTGATATTTTTCAGAGTGCTTATACAAGGAGCATATATCTACATTTTTGTTTTAGTAGAACACAGGTTTACTGATATTTTACCCACCTACTCTCGTGGTCATGTATGTAATTTCTATGGATGTTTATGTTATGTCATGTATGTTTGTCCGACTACTTTTACACTCAGTTTTCCTAGAATATAAGTCGATAATATTTTTAAAGAAATAATATATACTGTTTGACTTCAAAATGCAAATTACAGCCTTCTTGAAACAAAACTTAAAATATTTAGCATATGCATGTTCCAATCCAGTAGTTTTGTTTAGTCCCAATGTTTTAATGGGATGGATTTTCGAGGTCAGGAACCACGCTAAGCTAAGCTTGTTGCGCGGGCCAGCTGACCCCACCATCCGATCGCGTATTTCCAGTCACAGGCATAATTTGGAGGCGAAAGTTGTACGTCCCCTAACGACTGGGGACGGTCCGCCCGGCTCGTCTGGCGTCATCTGACCTTGAACGCGGACACTGCCACTGGCCGCAGGTCATCCCCGCCAGGAGCAAACAGCGAGCGCCGAAAATGGCTCGCACCCACCTTGCCAGGGTGGGCCAGATCGTAAGCCCAGCGCTCTCCCGACTGAGCTACACGGGCGGTAGTTCTCTTTCTCTTGACACTGAATATTGCTTTTGATGTAAAAAAACAACAGTGGAAATTGCAATCAATGTTTATTGGCTCACAAGTTACAATATTTACAATATTACACACTAGCATTATTCAACGCCCATACTACCCATCACACACTGCACCACTGACTGCATTGCACGACATTAAAATATCATCTACAATGGACGGTTATCCTGCAGATTCACGTCTTATATAGCGGCATCATTTGCGAGGTCAATGACATTCTAATGCAAAACATTCGACATTTACAGCGATAATGCTAATACTGGGTGACCCGTTTGAACAAAATATGGACCATCAGTTTTCATTTTTAAAGACAGAAGAACCCATAATAACCTAATACACACAGACTGGTAGAACATCAAAACAAATGCTGAATACTAATTAGCATTGGTTGACATTTGATAACTAATTATAAAAAAAACAATCACATTTGCGAAGCAAAACTAGCGCAGGGCACAAACCTATGCCAATGAATAACCGCAGATGACAATGTCAATACCAACCTCAAGGCATCCATACCAGCTGACAGCGACAATAAAACACATAAACCCATTCCTTGCGTCAATGCGAAGTTCTACCGATCACCATCGTTTCCCGAAGAAGTCCGCTATCTGCGAGTCACACGGCACACCCGTTACCCTAGGTACGCCTCCAGGTCAGCCAGACGGGGGCAGAGGTGCGCCGGGTCCACGTCCGCCTCTGTCCGCGCCTCTCCCACCAGCACCGCGTCCCAGCCAGCGGCGCGCGCTGCCTCGTAGTCAAGCCGCACGTTGTCGCCCACGTGCGTGCACCGCTCGGCGGCCACCGTGCGCCGCGCCAGCTCAAAGATCCGCCCGTCCGGCTTGCAGAACGGGTGCTCGTACGAGGCGATCACAAAGTCGAAAAACTCGCTCAGCTCGAGCCGCTCGAGCAGCTTGTGCAGACGCGGGTCGAAGTTCGAGACAACACCGAGTCGGATGCCGCGCGCTGCGAGCCGCTGCAGGAGGGGCACGGCGCCGTCCGCCAGCTGCCAGCAGTCGGTACCGGCGTAGTCCCGGAGAAGACGATCGGCCACGGCGGCGGCGGCGGTGGCCGGCGGCGACTGCGGCGACTCGCCGGCGTCCGTCAGCACACGACCGACCAGAGTCGTCCACCAGGTACGCCAGCCGCCCGGCTGACCGCGGCCGAAGTTCGGCGCCTCGGTTAGGAGGGCGCTGAAGTTGCGCCTGAACGCACGGTTGGCCTCGGGCGCGGAGACGGTGAGTCCATGCTGACCAGCGACAGCGGCGTAGTACTCGCCCGGCGTGAACCGCAGGCGAATCAAGGTGTTGGTCGCGTCGAAGGTCACCAGGCGAGTCATGAGTGCACTGGGAGGGGCAGGGGCCGTTTCCTGCAGGAGGCAACTGAGTTAACAACAGACAGCTGGAATTACTTGGTCCACACCTGATAAAGTGGCACCCACAAGCTCTTTACTTCTCCGTTGCAAGAAAGATCGTTGAATAGCTGGGAAGCTGCAGAATCTTGCTGTATAACACATCAGGTTCGAGATAGCATCTCTGAAACAGATTATAACACAGAGATGTGTGTCTTGCTCTTGTCTGAACTTAACTGTCCAGTGTCTCGACTGGACCAAATGCAAAATAAGCAACAACTGTGAAGCTCACAAATCACTGCAGAAATACATGTAATTGCTTCGTTACCCCACATTATGCAAGAAATAGGCCAAGTCCATTTCTCAAGCCACATCATAAGATGTCAGGCTTAAATCCCAGAACATATACATCATCATTCATCAGCCACCAAACAGTTTAATTACAGCATTACAACAATACCAAAGATAACATATTTATCCTTTCAATGCGTAATTATATGAGGCCTGGAATCCTACCAGACCGTTGAGCATCAGTTTATTTATAGGAGGAATTTCGGGCAGAGTTCATGTGTGTGTGTTAGCATAATATAGGGCCAGTGCCCTCACCCCGAAGCGGTTTTCATCCCACCTGCGGAGGCGCGGTGAAGCGGATCATGAGAACTGACCGTGAATGTTTATAATGCTGTTTAGTTTGTGGACCAAGCACCGTATCCTCTTTGTGATCATGGTGCTGGAACTCTCGCCCTGTTCCGAGGGTTATTTAATGGGGGCCGGTCGACTGTTTCAGCGGCCTGCCCAGGGCTTTGACCCCTGGTCACCGGCACAGAGGACAGGAATCCTGCCCCAGCGCCAGATCGCTCCCCTTATAATATTGACAGCATGGACAGCGCGCCACTAATCGCTATAGTGTGCCGGATCTGTCGAGATGTAACATGAACTTTATCCATCTGTCCTCCAATATTTTGATAGTGTTTTGAAATTGCGTCCAAAAATTGATTCAGGTGAGCCAAAGGATACAAAATGATGTACGTTTAAAGCCATATTGCATCAATTTCCAAGATAATTAAACGTCAGAAACTTACCCGCGCGCCACTGGGGGGTAAATTTAACCTCCCTCCCATCGTATCTTCCAAACCAATGACGACAAAAAATACCACTCTATACTTAAGGTGGTATTTTTCGTCGTTTACAAGTTACAGCCCTTGTAACATTTTGGTGGGCGATCAACGGGGTGTCTCGATTTGCCCAAAAATTGGCATACAG